>JBBPLR010000011.1:117501-196461 GCA_038089915.1 Sutorius australiensis
CGGAGCGCGAAATCAGAGTACGTGTATTCTGCCCGTTTAAGTATTCGCTCTAGCTCTGGTAGGGTTGGACAGCCTTTGACTTCCCTGGACGACAAAGAAAGGTGAATACAGTAGATGCAGACCCCATATAAGGAGTGAACGACGTCTTGACAGTATAGCCGGATGGAGTGGACCTATGAGCACTTTTCAGGTTAGTTTCACCCATAAAGTCGTGTTTTGATACCCTTAGCCACAGCAGGGCTTGATTGGGATGAACTAACTCAGACCAATGGAATTTATCGGATATCAAACAGGAGGCACAAGGGTTGGTCTAGCCGGGTCGACAGTGAGCTAGGCAACTATGATTATCTTATTGGAATCGATGTTCGTGTGTGAATGGGACGTTTTACGGGGCCACTCGGTAATAGTTTCTGCGAATCATACAGATTAATCACAGGCATCCTGCGGTGCGCGATGACCTGTTTGCGTGGGGTTCTTGGATACTCGATGTATGTGGTTGCCATTGGCAGCAGTCCCCCATTTGTTCTGATTCTGTACACCAGGTAACGGACGGAGGTGGATTTAGATTGGACGCGATCAAGCATATAGATCGAGGGTTTCTCTTGGAATTTGTAAGAGTCTGGACGCAAGCTTGGTAAAAAATAACCTCATGACGCCCGCCATCTCCAGATCCAGAGAGCTCGGAGTCCACCGAAAAGGGAGAGGCTGTTTGTCGTCTCAGAATATTGGTCCTCAAAGTTGGTGTTTCTCCCCCCTGCCTGCGATGTGATTGCATGATGGAGTATAGCTTGCGAAAGATGTTGCCTTACATTCGAGCGTTTCAAGGACAGGTGCGGCTGTCGCCGAGTTTCCCTTGTCAGCAGGCTAAAATACGATCACAGACAGCTTTCTTTGATGTACCGCTCCACGAGCACTTTCATCAGGCCAGCATATCAGGCTCGTCGTATGACCTCCGACGGATCTTCGACAACTCCCTCCTTGCGATCAGACCGAGCGACGCCGTTACATTTGTAGACAATCACGAGTAAGTCATAGTTCTCTCCCCCAACTGCATCGATGTCAACTGGCCGATAGCACTGTGAGCGGAGGCGCATGTTTGTATTTCTCGATATCTATTAAATGGGACAATTCAGCAAATCGGCCAATCTCTGGAGAGTTGGGTTGGTTCGTTAATTTGACAAACATTCTCGTTCGTCCAATGGCTTTTATAGGTGAACGCAAACTTCAAAGTACAGGCATACGCCCTCATCTTGTTACGCTGCGGCGGATTTCCGTAAGTGGTTTTGGATATTCATCTATCTCTCACATGGACCTTCTCTCCAGTTGTGTCTTTTACGGAGACCTGTACCCCAATCAAGAATGTTTCGACGAAGCGAACGCGGAAAAGATTAGGCAGCTACTCCTCGTCCGCAAAACGTTCGCGTACGGGCCATGCAAAGATTACTTTCAATACCAGAACTGTATCGGATTCGCTCGAATGGGCACCTTGAAACGCCCAGGATGCATCGTGGTCATAAGCAACGAATCGCCTGGCCAGAGGTACGTCCTAACCGCGCTCCAGGCTGCGGTAGGTACTCACGCCATGATGCGACTCAAGACGGACGTCACCCACCATTCGCATGAACGTGGGCCCGGTGCGTCTATCTCCTGTCGTGTGCACTGTTCGTCCGGTGTTCAACCGCGGGTTCTTTCCAGGGTGGCAAAGGCGTCGTGTTTCGCGGGGTCTTTGATGCGTCGCGTCGCGTCACAGTGGACAACAAAGGATGGGGCGAGTTTTATTGCTCGTGCAATGCGGTCGAGGTATGGATTCGAGGTGACGCTGGCAACCGGTAGAGTACGTGGTACGCGCTATAAGATCGACCTAAATTCCACCGATCGGTCTAGTAGGTAGGCACGCGAATGGATTGTCGGTACGTGAGCCGAGATGTCACACCGTCCGTTTGAGCCACGCATCTAGTAGTCTGGTCTTCATCGTCAGAGGTTGTGAAACACCGTCTTGGCTTGTCGTCATCACGACTGAACAAGAGATCAGTTCCACGATCCCAGCGATCGTCAACAGCACACAAAGGCATGTTTCACACCGAACGCGCGGAATCCACAAGCGGACATGTTCACATCATGATCAATTTCGAAAGTCAATCATTTGATCAACTGCCGTCATATTTAATGACGTGTGCGTATCGACACCCCTCAGTAGCAGAAAACATAAGTCAAATGTTTTTCGGATCGTCAGCAATCGCCGCGTACTACAACAACAATCGTCTCGGAACCCGAAAAAACACTCAAAATCAAAAAAAGAACGTCAGAAGAACACAACTGGTTTATATACCAAAAGGCTATCGCATCTGACATGGAGTGCCATGTAAAGGTTCAAGTCCCCCTACTAGGCCACCATGGCAGCAGCTTGCTAATGTATGTCAAGCACTAACCAGGTGAATGAAATGAAAATCCAACAAAAATGTCTGACTTGGAAATCAAGCATCGGTATCAGCCTTTTTGGCATATTATAGAGTCCCTCGAGGGCATTAGAGGAAGAGAGCACCAACGACAGCACCAACGACGCCAGCAACGCCAAATTGCGCAACGTTGGCAGAGGCGCCGCTCGAGCGCGTAGTTGATGGGGAGGAGGTAGAAGCAGTAGCTGAGCCTGTCGTACCAGCACCAGCACTATCACTACAACCATCAAAAGATGATATTTAGGATGCTGATTATAAACTTACGAAGCGGCTGCAGTTGTTGCACCGCCTGTGGCGGAAGCCGAGGTTGATGGTGCGGTCGCGCCTGCAACTGCACCCAACTTCAGCACCATGCGATGGAGGATGGCATTCATCACGTACCAGAAGTCACGTTTGAACAACTAGTCGCTACAGACCACATCAGGAAATAGGATTAGTCAAGGACACAGTTAACATACATCCTGCCCCAATGCTGAAGGGTGCCGATTGTCCAATTGCCCCGGTAGAATCACGGACGTTCAAGCCAATGTACGTGTCTACATGAAGGTTGATCATGACGCTCACAGCCAATCGGGAGAACAGACGTACTCTGAGCTAGATTGACTGTCCAAGTATACGAAGTAGCGTTAGTGTTCGAAACGAGGGTCTCAATGGTGGTGGTAGTGCCACCATTAGTGACACTATCGAATGTCCAAATAAGTTATGAACCAAAGGGTTGCACCACGCAAACACTTACAACTGTGGAGCAACGATGATGCATTGGATTAAATAGTTTGATGAGACATTGTCACACGTACCACCGTGTAGGAGGCTAAGACACAGTGCATCAATACCAAGGGAAAGGCGGCGCGAAAAAAAAGGCTCACGGCTTCCTCCGCTCCATGTAATCAGACTAGGCTGGCACTGGTCGACATTGGAACTGCGGCACACGGTAAGTGCGGGTGAACGTTACGCGGAGGTGAGCACTAACGGAGTGATAATTGTGAGCTGGGCGAGGGCACCAGCGATGAAGAGGACTGTAGTAGCAAGGACGGCCTTCATGGTGGAGCGGAGGCGAGTTGAAGGAGGATGGAAGACAAGACGAACCTGCGGAAAAGTTGAGATGGGAACGTACAAATTTATGTCTCCGCCCAAATTTGTGTAACGACCTGTTACTTCATCCGAATAACAACAGGGCGGCTCGCCTGGACGCTTTCACCGCATCATCACCACCTTCCACGCCCGAATACCTGCTATAATCACGACAACGAAGGCCTTCCAGATCAGCCCTGATATCGTACAGGACAACGTACAATACGATCGCAAGAGTACATAACACCGCTATCATTAAAATACGCGATAGCAGCCGACACAAGGAAACGGACAACTTTTAATAAACCCCCGTCCTATCCGACGGGAATTCACTCCTGTCGCACCACATGCACGTTGGTCACCAGCCCATAATGATCGCTGATCCATTCCCCCGACCCGTCCTTGGCTCCAACACCCACTCGCACGGGCTCCTCCACCTCCAGCCCTCCTCGTGCGACCCAGAGAATCTTGTCTAACCTCGCCGTGGGATATTGACTCGGTGGCTGGTACCCCCACGTGAACCCGTCCTCGTCTTCGTCTGGTCCCGGCCACGCATCCGTCAACCCAACCTCCTCTGCAATCCTCGAATCCGAGGGCCCGATCGCATTCATGTCGCCGCCCACGATACCCCCGTGCAAATCATACTCCTGCAACGACTCGGCAATAATACGCAACTGTTCCGGCCTTGCGCGTGCCCCGAGCGGAAGTGACTCCAGATGCGTGTTTGCGATCCGCACCTGCACGATCCCGTCCGATAAACGCGCTGCGTGTCGCGGCGCAGGCACCGCCAGCTTGATGTCCACAAACAGCCCGTTCCGACCCATCACCGAAGTGCTGAAATCGATTGTGAAGGCCCCGCATACAGGGACCGTGCGCGAAACCAGCGTGACGTTGCCATACTTTGCTTCATGCGGCCATTTCTCGGTCGACGAGGGGACGACGAGGAAGCTTCGCTGCACCCACTCGTTGGTGAGGATGAGTGTGAACGCAACGATCGACACCTCTTGCAGTAAGATGCAGCACGGCTCGGGGTGTTCGCCAACGGTCTTGCATCTGAACACCTCGTGTCGGATGTAGTCGAGGGCCGCTACGAGCCGCCTCTTGGGGCCCTTGGACGAAAAGTCGATATTCCACGTCAAGAGACGCATAGAGGAGGGGAGTGGCTCTTTGATGCCTCTGGCGCAGTTGGACGTCTGCGACCAGCGTTTCTTGTGCATCGAGAAACGGACCGCACGTAGCGGTCGGGGGATGTCTAGCATGGTAGTTCTACCTCTGATTGGAAGTGGAAGTGTCTGTTGAGTATCGGAGGAAGAACCTGCGAGATCGGAAGGCGGGGAGGGAATAAATGATTCATCGATATCCGCGTCGAGCATGGCTGGTAACTGTGTGGGTTAGAGTTTGGCTGCTGTTTGGGGACCACGCTGTACGTCCACGAAATGTGTGCCAAGGTTCAAGTTGGGCGGCAGCAGGTGGGTGCCAAGGGGGTTAGTTATCATCCCCATCACTCCTCACAGGCCATTTAACAAGATTCCCTTTGACCCACGCTTTGAATCCGGACCAAATCCAATCGATCCATGAGGCCAAGTTCCGGCTGAAATTGGTTGCCTCCTTTGTCGCGTTCCTGCCTCGTGTCCGCGTACGTGGGTGATGCAAGTTAATATTATTGGCAGAATCTGAAACAGATTAAACAGACTGTCGATATCTACGCTCGATGCGCGGTGAAACATCTCATAGCTCGTCTGTTTCCCGGCCAACAACGGTCTCCGGCTTCTCAGGAGCAAACGCACCGAGAATGTTGGCTTTAACTTTGATCTCATCCAGTTTTGCGGCTGCCAAGGTACGCTTACTCAGGATGGATGCGAGGCTAGCCACACACGACACGTCAGAGCGCCCACAATGTCACATCGGAAGGCGCCGGAACGGCGGCTCACCGTTTGGATTCTTTGTCAATGTATGTCTCCCCGGTCTTGACAATCTTGTCCATCACACGTAGATAGTGGCCAGAAGTGGCACCAAGGGAGTCCGACAGTTCCTTGGCCTCCTGATAAATCGCATCGCGGACATCTCCAGCGGCGGCAAGGAACTTCTGAGCGATTGCATCGAGCTCCACTAAACGACCGGCCTACAACATCCAAATAAGCTTGCGGCGGAATGATGAAAGGGAATCCGCTTACCTTATCATTGAGATCACCACCCACGGCTCGGTGGGTGCCGCAACGCTCGTTCAGGAAGGTGACGAACGCCTCCTCTGTGCGTGCTCCTTCGTAACTCTCAACCTCCTTGCCACCACGAGGGAAGAACTTGATGGTGGGATATGACGCAACACCGTAACGACCAGCAACCTCCTTGTTCTGGGCAGCATCGGCGTCAATGTTAGCTACAACGCACTGCGCAGCGGTGTTAGAGTTTTAATACGTGATGTAGAATGATTATGAAGCATACATTGCTTTCGAGCTTGAAATCCTTGGCAACTAGAGAAGATGCCTGAGACACAGCGAGCGCTCAAAGAGGCATTCAACCTACCCTCCTCATAGATCGGCTTGAGGTTCTTGCAGTGTCCGCACCAAGGCGCAGTGAACGTAACAAGAACGTCCTTTGTCTCATCCTGACCAATTTTGAGCACGCAGGCAACTCAATAGCATAGATAGACACCTACCAGTGCAACGTCATCAAACGTGTGAACGTCCAGAATCAAAGTCGCAGGCGGTGGCGGGGGTTTGATGTTTGACTTGACACCGGACTTTGTCGCAACGCTACATGGCCATCAATCACCAACGATCTCCGATTTGCAAACATGCTTTTTCTCACAACGAGGCGAGCGTGTCCAGGTCCCGTCCGCCCTCGTAGCTTTCGGCATTACCTTGAGCATCGAACCACTTGAGAGCTGGAACGATAATGAAGCAGACGGTCACAATGCAACAACAAATCACCCACTGGGGTAGCCGGTGACGCCATATTTTTGGCCAACGGGACGACCCTCACCGTCGGCGTCTACTTTGGCAATGATAACTTTATCTTTTGCATGCGAGAATGCGTCTGCAAGCTGCTCGTACGTTGGCGCAAGATTCTGAAGGCAAGAGAACGCGTCATTTTAATGGGGATGACGTGGAAGAGGTTCATACTTTGCAGTGACCACTGTAAAATCATAACGGTAAGCCGGGAATGGACGGAATATGCCCAGACTCACCACCACGGCGCAAAGCTAAAGGCAAAGGTGGTGTCAGAACGGAATTGTCATTGAGTGAATGTGTCGACTTACAACTCTACGAGACCCGGCTTTCCCTGCCCGACCACGACATCAAAGTTGTCCGGGCCAAGCTCGAGCACGTTGGAGGCAGAAACGCCTGCCAATAGCCCGGCAAAGAGTAACGAAAGTGGGAACCTCATGATGGAATGAGGAAGGGTTTGATAAGTTTGAGCAGCCTACGTGGAGGAAAGTAGTGCTTAGTCAGCATCATATTACCAGTTGGCTTATACATTCATCTAGTTTTCTGGCAAAGTACTGCATCACCATCGGCATTGATATTGGTAAGATACGAAACTGTGAGGTACTTTGACTAGGCGTTGACGTTGAAAGGTACAATTAGTAACCACGTGAGCGAATCATGAAGGAACGGTGTCAGCCTTGACTCAGCTCCTTGATTGATTTCTCATCCAGTACTCTACCGTCAGTATATTAGAGTCCTAGTGTCGTTTTCCTGGCACAAGCCCAATACCGATACTACTACAATGGCGTCCGATGGGATAGAGCAAGATTACAACGAAGAAGAGGCCTTTATCGACCAAGACGAGGTCTATGCAGAAGTACCCGACGATGGCGATATACCGATGGGCGACGAGGACGAGGACGAGGTCGCCGATCACGTAGGCGACCTGCCCACGGAGGGTGATTCAGAAGGAATCAAAAGCAATTCCCTCCAACATTTTCCGAATCACAACGGTTCTGTGTTTGCAGTATCGTGTCATCCTACCGAACCTCTCGCAGCATCGGGAGGCGAGGATGACTTGGGATACATATGGGACATTACCGACGGCGAAGTCATTGTCAAGCTCACGGGGCATATGGATAGCGTGTCGAGTACGGCGTTCAGCGCCGATGGGGAGATGATCGCAACAGGGGGGATGGACGGAAAGGTCAGGGTGTGGAGAAGAGTTGGGAAGGAGAATTATAGAACTTGGGAGTTTCTCACTGAACTTCAGGGGCCAGACGAAGTCATGGTGTGTATTCATATCTGCACTTTGGATCTTTGCCAACGCATGAACCAGTGGTTGCGATGGCACCCTCGGGGGGCCGTCCTTTTGGCAGGATCAAACGACTCCACGGCTTGGTTATGGCAATGTAAGAGTAGAAACTACGAGACCATCGTTGTGCTGACCGGACGAGACAGTGCCCTCGGGAAATACGATGCAGGTGTTTGCAGGTCACACCGGTCCAGTTCAGTGTGGCGAGTTCACACCCGATGGTACGTCGAATGTGCACCTTTGCCAAACCTGAGATGTCTCATTGTCTGATTCAGGTAAACGGATAGTAACAGCCTGCGCTGATGGGACGCTCATCTACTGGGACCCGCGTTCACCGACCCCTGTTTTCAAGCTTACATCTCAGGATGCTCGTTTTGATCTGGAAGGTATCACTTCCTTGGCGATAAACCCCTCCTCTACATTAGCTGTTGTCGGCGGGACCTCGGGAAGCGTTCGGGTGGTGAGTCTGAGCAAAGGCGAAGTCATAGGAGCCCTTGGAGGACACGCAGAGGGAGAGAGCGTGGAAGCAGTTCAGTTTGTTGATCTCTCTGGGACGGCAAGCGGTCCGGGAGTCGTCGTAACGGGCGGAACGGATGGCAAAGCGTGTATCTGGGATGTCAGTACGATGCGCCTGCGGGCGACTCTGGAACACGAGGTTGGTCCAATCAAATTCCCCCTGCTCGGCGTCTGATTGATCTTTGCAGGACGCGATCACGAGCGTGATGGGTCACCCGGCGCCAAAGAGTCATCTCATCGTCACGGCCTCGGCGGACAGAACGCTGAAGACATGGGATGCTCGAACGGGCACGTTGATCAAGCAGCACACGGGTCACCGTGGACCTGTCCTCGGTGCATCGCTTGGACTAGCTGGTTCTGTGGTCGTGAGCGCAGGGGACGACGGTGTCTGCCTCGTATTCACGACGGAAGTAGACGAGGAGACATCATAGCATTAGCATTTACATAATCCGGTGTAGCGGATGAGATGTGCCTTGAACGTCCTCTTGTCTTCGATCCACCATGTACGCAAACCATTATGGCCCTGCGGGTCCATCTCCCGGTCTGTCGAACAATCCCTTCGTCGGCGACCCCAGCACCGCACACGCCCGCTTCCCAGATCTCACCGCATCTACGTTCCAACAAGGATACCCATCCAACGGGTACCCAAATCAGACTCAGCAGTACCAACAACAACAGTACCCCCAGCATCCTGCGCAATCGTACACACCAGGTGCATCGTACCAGGCTCAACCCCAGGTAATGTCCCCCCAGAGCCAGTTCGCATCGACGTCCTACGCCCCTCAGTACCCGTCCCAAGGGTACGTCCCGCCCTGCATGAGCGTCCCACCCCTTGATCTGAAACTGATCGCTCCCCATCCTGCCTTCTATCCCACAGACAAATGGGTCCGCAGCCCACCGGCATCAGCGCTTTCCAACAGACAAACGGGTTTGCACAGCCATTGATGCAACAATACCCCAACTACCCATATTCCAGCGGGCCCTATCCAACACAGCAAACTAATGCCACCGCCAACTACCTTGCCGAGTTCGATCCATATGCGCAGCAGTCCCAGAGCCAGAGCCAGCTGCAGGGCCAGCCTCAGATCAGCCAAGGGATGTCCGGGACAGGTCTCACGGGCGTATCCCACCCACGGGATTTGATCCGTACTCAAAAGTCCGGATTGGAAGCGTGGGATACGTACAGTTGGAAACAGCTCTTCAGTTCGTGCGATGCGCTCAAGGAGGCGTGGTCTGCGCGTAAACAGCAAGCAGAGGGCGTTGTACGGCAGTATGGCGGTCACACCGACCCGGGGCTGTTCGGCCCTGATCCGGCGTTTGGGTATAATAGTCAAGTCGAAGGTTGGAAGCAGGTAAAGTGGCTTCTTCTTTCCCTGATACACGTGTTTTGGGCGTTGAGTGTTCATAACGGCGTTTTAGGTGCTCAAGGATGCGAACAACAATATTGGTACGTCGAACGATTTTGGTGTGTTGCGCAGGGTCTCAGGGGCCCTGCAGACACTGTTGTGGCATCTACCTTCCAGCTACACGAGGTGTTCAATAGTTATCGGCAGTCAGGCGATCAGGCAAGTAAACGGCGGGTTCGGGAATCGTGCAATGCCGCAGTGAAGGGCTTGCCCGATTGGCCCAATAACTAGCATGTCATTTAGGGATACCGGTGGCGTTTCTCGTATATGTTCTTTGTGGAAAGGGTCTTGCTGTGATCGTCGTTTATTGATTTATTAGCATGTTTTGTGTCGCAATAGTCACTCATCAGGCCATACGTGTTGTGATACTTGTAGTCAAGACGTGCAGGACACGGTCGCCTTACAACCCCCTCGAATCAACAGGACTGACGAGCGTCATCTTGACGCGACCGCGTTGTGTATTCTTGTCTTTCTCCACCTCGATCCTGACCCTGACCCTGTCAAACACCGATATCGCCACCGATGGTGTGTCCTCCGCTCCGTTCGGTGACGGCGGAACCATGACGGTATAATTCTCCGCGTCCAATTGGACATCGCGTTTGAACGTAACGAGACCTTCCAACCCGAGCCTAGTCCGATCGTGAGCGAAACCAACCCAAGGAAAGGCAAGACTCGGAGCCGAGTCAACAGCACGACACGCACTGAAACACAAACACCCCAACGCCATTCTTAAACGTCCGTATCACAAACGCATCCTCCGTAATGCCCTCTGCGACCGCACCTGTACGGCTGCTCTGCGTGGCGAGGGTCTCCATGCGCCCCTTGAGTGCCAGCCCGACGTAGAACTCGACGCTGGCGCGGCCTGCCATCTGGGCCATGCGGTGTCGTCGGTTGATCACGTCCATGATGCGCTCGACGTTGGATTTGGAATGAAGCGAAGGGTGGAGTGGGACGTGCGAGATGGAAGCGGCGAGCTGGCGATGCGCGAGGACGTCTGTGCATGTCATAGGTGCGTAGACGAGTCAATAAACGCTGATTCCTACGTACCGGCGTATCGCCTGATCGGACTCGTAAAGTGCGTGTAAATCGGGCTCGCGAGCCCATAGTGTCCAAACGTATCCCTAGAAACGCTCCCCGAGCAGAAATACTCTGCAGAAAGCATACACCTCGTCGCCATGATCCGCACGAGGGTATTGAACGCCGGTGCAGACGGATCCTAGATCGGTCGTGAGCATCTAGAAGACCCAACATACAGTGACGCACAACGCATTTATCCAGTGAGGCTGCCAGCGCGCCCGAACTCGACACGTCGAGCTTAAACCCCTTGCGTTTCAGCAACACGTCCTGCAACTTCTCGAAATTCGTCTTAGGCGGGGGTAAATGCCGCCTATCGAAAAAAAGTCAACGGCGATGTAGATCGCCGGCACTCGGATCTATCACGGGAACGACGTACCTCAGCACAGCGGTTTGCGGGAACACCTCGTCGATCTGCTTGGCGACGCTTACGTTGGCGAGCAACATGAATTCTTCTACTAGACTGTTCGTCTCGCGCAGCTCTTTTTGCTCGACATCGATGGGATCGGAGGATTCAGCAGATCCAAGGTGGATTTTTACTTCAGGCGATGCGAGGTTCAGCGCGCCGGACGCCATACGCTGTGCCTTGAGCTTGATGGCAAGCGCATTCAGGAGACGAATGGACTGTGTCAACGAGTCGGTGCGATTGCTCGTGCAAACTAAGCATCGCATGCATGTGCATCAAAGATAGTCACTCACGGGTCGTCTTTGCGTATCTGCGCTTCCTCGTACTCGAACGCCGCCTTCGAAGCGATAACAGACTTGGTAAACTTGACGTTGACAATATCAGCATCCTCAGTGAGTTCCTGAACCATGATTAGTCATTGAACGTGCGTAGACCTCGGAGAGACCTACCCAAATCACACTAAACGCCAATCGTTCGACGTGCGGTCGAAGAGAACAGAGATTGGTGCCCAAGAGCGCCGGCAACATGTCGATGCGCTTGTCGACCAGGTATACAGTCGTCCCGCGCGAGGCAGCTTCGTTGTCCATCGGGGTATCGGGATGAACAAAATAGGACACGTCCGCAATGTCTATGGACGGTTAAATTTACCGATGGATATCAACTGGGCACTCACGGACGCCGGCTTCGATGTTTCCGTTGGAGAGACGGCGCGCATGCAGCGCGTCGTCGATATCCTGACACCCTGCAGGCCAAACATCGGCTCAATGACACTCGTTTCCGTACAGACAAACACTCACCCGGCGGATCGATACTACAAATATCCAAGTCCCTCAAATCTATCCTATCTCTCCACACCGGGTCAGTCACATCCTTGGGTGGGACCACCCACTGGTCGCCCTCAGGCGGCAAACAATCCAAAATGGCCTTCCCAAACGGCCGGTACGGCACCTCAAACTCTAGCAATAGACTCTCCTGCTCCGTCGCCTTGTCCTCGGCCCTTCCGAGTGCACGAACGAGGTGGCCCTCCGGGTATCGTGAGTGTGCGTCCCATCGGTCGATGGTTACAAGGATTTTCTGTCCGAGAAGTGCTGGCGCCTGGCGCGTGCGGAGTCGGATACGGGGGAGTAATCGGGAAAGTGGGAGGGCAAAAACAGTCTGAGTGGAGAGCGAGGTCGAAACTGTAGATGGAAGAGACGTAGTATCGAGATGGCACACGTAACTGCGGAAAGCACAGTCAGAACAAGAAACAAGGATGTACGAGCAAGGTGGGGCAGCTGAAAGAAACGCACGCGCGCCAATTCCGCTTTATGATCCCGACAATTCGTCCGGTGGGTTGTTTCCCAGTAGACTCCTTCTTGGTGTTAACCGACCGAAGCACCCTCGCTTCTTCGCGAAGTTTAAATTCATCTCCGTCCGACTCTTCCCCCGACTCTTCTGCGTCGTCGTTCTTGAGAGTGGCTGAAAAGAATGAGTGGGAGGACAATGGCAAGACCGTGCGATGGACGACGTACTCTCTTGGTCGACCACCTCGTCTGTTGGCGCTTTCCATTCGCTCTGCTCGAAAACCTCGACGACGACGATATCCCCATGAACCGCGCGATTCATGTTTTCTCTGCCAACCAGGAGGACGGGCTTTGCGAAAGCCGGGACTGGCACAGTGCCCTGGAACATCGTGTCATCCGAGTCCCCTGATGAGCCAAGCGGCAAGGACGAACCTCCAAGTAATTGTATTGGTTGGCATTAAAGTGGCCCTGGTGCAGTTCTCCTGCCTTCACGCCAGCCAAGAGCGTAGAAGTGGGGAGGTACTAAAAAGATCAGACCAACATGAGTGTCAATTTCCGTCCGACGAAATAGAGCATACATTGGTATAAAGGGCAGTCCGAGTGGTTGTCGCTGCTCTGGTCCGCTCGATCTCGTCTGTGCCCGTACCAGAGAGTAGATCCAAAAGTTTGTCGGCCTCCTGCATTCCCTCGACATACTTGCGGACTGATCGAGATGTAAAAAAAAGGGTGATAGATGGAGGTAAATGAGACCCTACTTGAAATGGTGGGTATGTTCTCCGCCTCGGCTTTTTGTCGGTTGGCAACGTCATCGGTGAGAAGAACGACTTGCGGAACCTTACGCGCCTGACCGCGAATAGGAGGGCGTGCAAGGGCAAGGTGGGTATTATACCACTCTGCGCCTCTCCGGATGCCTACGGATAGTCGAGGCGATCAAGACTTGGGTGCCAAGTCCGAGCTTACCTCTATCGTTACGGTCGTTGGGCGTCTCGTTTTCCTCTGTCACGACGGCCGTTTCTCTAACGAGAGTGAACGGTCGAAGAGGGGAATGAAAAGAGAAATGACACGCACGAACGGAACTCGTTGTAAAACACCCATATCTTTTTATCGTCTGCCTTGACGAGCGCCTTGAGACGATTGTACAACGGCAGCGATCTGTGTCGGACTTCCTCCAGGACAGTCTGGAGAAGGATGACGGGAGGGGTGAAATTCGGAGACTCCATCAGGTCCATCTAACGAGGATATCAGCACGAGATGCAAGCACCGAGAGAGGGCAGTACGACCTGGGACAAAAATATATTCGTATCCGGGAGGACGTAGTGCCCCGTCGCAAACTGTTTGTGCGCCGAACCGCCCGCAGCGGGCAGGACGGGATTGACGACGCCAGCGCAGATCCGACACGCGATGATACCACAGTAAATGTCGTCGCGGAGGTAGCGTTCGCGTAAGACTGATGAATGTTTAGCTGCGTACGATGAATGGACGACCTTCTCGCACACCTTTGATGACCTTTCCTCGCGATGTCTTTTTGAAGAACTTGCGCTGCGTTACGACCGCCTCTTCTCGTGGACGCTTCAAGATCGTTATGTGAGGCATTTCGAGTGCAAGTCAAGGTGTGATGATATTCTCACGAGCGACTACAACAGGGGTCATTATGACTGGTACTACATCATAGGAGTGGAGCTCTCAAAAGACCTTTTCCTCGACTATCACACTCAAAATGTGGTTCACTCACGACTCTGAAGAAGCACGGGCGCACGCCGAGGTACGCAGTCCCACTCGACGAAGACGGCCGATGACCCGGACACCCCTAGCTGACGGGAGCACCCCACCAAGCCAAGTTCTCGCACGAGGCTATCGCGGCCGCAGCTTCGTATGAGGTACCCACACCGCTCCCCTTGGTCTCGTTACTCACGCATGAGACTGCTAGGCAGCGAAAGCGTACGAACATCATGTCGCAGCCCAAGGAAGACCTGTCAGTCACGAAAAGGCCATCGCGTTGCTGTAAGACATCCATCCCAGATCAGACAAAGCGGGTCTCACACCCACCGTAGTGCTGCGTTAACGGGTGGCTTTATCGACAAGATTGCAGAGACCAAGGGTTTGGATGCCGTGGACAGAGAAAGGGCGAAACGCGAGGGTAAGTCGAAATGGCTGCTGGTGTGCCTGCGTCTCATCTCCTCGCAGCGCATCGGCGCGCATCGGAGGCATTGACGCAGTCTGGCGAGTACTAAAGCCTTGTCCGAGGCCACGTGAAGGATCTTGAGCGACATTGTAATGTATTTGTATCACGTATTGTTACAACGTGCCGACGCTGTGAAGGCACAAGTCTCGAGCAACGAGGTTTCTGTCCTTGTCTCTACCTTGACCGCTTCCGAATGCCATTACAAGTGCCTCCTGTCCCTCATCGACCCTGTAACGAGTCGAATCCAGAAGCAACAATGGAGTAGGAGATACGCACCACTTGACAGGATGAGCCGACTGTTCAAGGATAACTTTGACGGTCGTCCACGAGAATCGTGCCACAGAGGGAAACCCAAACGTTTTCTCGAGAGAAGTTTCGATCCAAGCCTTGGTCTTGGGGTCTGAATAGGGAACATGTTCAATCCATTCGAAGATCTGCGACAACTCTGCCCACCTGAGGGGTATCCGCTGCCAAACTCTCTTCCGAATCCATTGAGAGTGCTCTCGTTTTGATTATCACCATCAAGTTCTTCAAAACACCATCCCTCGATGCAGGCGTCACGAGTGACTTTGGCAGCGACACTTGCCGCGCCCACGATCTTGAATTTCGAGTCCGCTTTGGTAGTCACCGTAAAGTTGATACCCGGGAAGAGGGAGGACAGGTATGCCTCGTACGACGTCGTGTTTCCGAGCGCATCGACGTACACCTGGGCGCACGCTCAGTGGGGGGGATCAAGAAGAGGAGAGACGCTCACGTCCGAGAGCCGTATTCCGCGTTGGAGCACGTCGCGTACGAGCTGGATGGTCGCTTCTTGGGATTGTTTGTTCAGGTTCGTCGGTGGCACTTTGAGCATGCCCCTCGATATCGCCTGTGGACTGTACGAGCAAGCCAGATGAGCGACGGTCGTGCTGCCGCGCGTGTGTCGCACCTGATGACGCGTACGGACCAACCGAGATGGTCGCGGTCTGCATTGAGCACGCCGAGCAGCTCTGCTCGCTTTTCGGGCGTCAACGTTTTCGAGTCTAGTCACGATGGTGCGTGGACGGTCGATGGCAGAATACGAGATGCTCACCTGCGAAACCGAGCTCGTCGAGGTCGTCCTTCCACGCGACGGGGCAGTACGCGACGCCGTACACGAGCGGGCCCAGCACGGGTCCTCTCCCCGCTTCGTCGACGCCAAGGATGTACGGTCCCGAAGCGGTGGGGGTTGGCGAGTGATACGAGTACGACTCTGTGAGCGGCGTCGACGGTGCAGAGGGTACGTCCATGTCAGCCACGAGCGTGTCAGCCCTCTCCTGTATAAGAACATGTTAGTTCTCTTTCTTTCTCTTTCCAAGCATGTCCCTTCTCGACCGTCTCGCCGCGTTTTTCGACACCGTCTGGTCCTTTGTCGTCACCCTCGTTCGTTCTCTCTTCGCTCTTTTTTCTTTTTCTCGTCGTGCGTCAGACCTCCTCGACACTCCCAACGACGCGCTCGCCAGAGCACACTCCCACCTCAGACCGATCCTCCTCACGCCGAAATCGGTCACCCGCTCACCCGCGTACTACGCTCAGCGCGCCCGTGCCCCATCTACAACCTCGACCATCTTCCCGGCAGCGACCGCCTCCGGATCCGCCCCTCAACCGACCGACCTGCAGAGGACTTCCCCGAAGCTCGATTCCAATGATCCCGAACTCGGATTGTACGTCGTCGCCATGACCGCCGCCGACGCCGAACCCCCAGGGACGAGCGCACCAAGTTTTCCTGGAGGGACCCCCGACACGTCCCTCCCAACGACATCCCTGTCCGTCGTGCCTCTCACCCCGCCGGATAGATGCTACATCGCGCCGGTCCCATCCACCGACTGTCCTTATGCCGAACCCTGGCCGACCAAGGTTGTCCTCGATTGCGGTAAGCCCAAGCTCCCAGGAAGCCCTCTCAGGGTCTCGATCAACACCGACCCTGCCTTCCCCCAACCTATGGTTCACCCGATAGGATCCCCGGCCCCCGGACGCTGGAGCCCCGTACAGATCTGGACGAGCACCCCCTTCAAGAACGATGGCAGCATACGCCACCAGTCTCCCACCCCGTTCGACCGTCTCAGCCCGTCGATCCTCGTCCCCTTGCCCGCTCGCACCAGCATCTCGCACGCACTCGCTACGCGATCCCGGTCCTCCGCCCGGCCCTATGACTCGCCGACCTCCAACACATCCTCTGATACGGACACGAGTCCCTCGTTCAGCTACTCACCCACCGCGGAACCTCTTTGGCGGCCCAGCCCGATGCACAAGTCTTACCAGGAGCATGCCCAAATCCGACGACTCGACAGACAGTCCTACCCACGCTTCCACTACCCCGACGCGTACACCTATGCATGGACATGGCGCCGCAGTGCTCGCGTCCCTGGTAAATCCGGTCCTGCCGCACGCACGCACGCGCGCTCGTACTCGCATGCAGACCTGCCGACGCACAGGGAACGACACTGGTACGACACCGACGCATACCTCCATTCGCCCGTGTCCGCGCTCAGCCCGCCGCTGGAACGCGCGACGGGGAAGGGCAGAGGCGAAGACGAAGACAATCTTCCACTCGGTCGCGTCAAGGCGCGCCTGCGCGAAGGCGACGAAGAGGATTTGCCGCTCTTGCGGCTCAAGACCCGCCTGCGGCACAACCGGAGCGCCTCCGTCGGTGCTACGCTCGGCCTCGGTGCTCCCATTGGTGCAGGCCTGGGCCTGAGTATGCGCAACACAGGCACGGCGCTCACCCCGCGCACGAGACGGATGAGCGAGGGCTGCTTGCGCGCCATCTCCGAATCGACGCCGACCCCCGTTGGAGTCGGTCCACGCGCAGGCCGGCGTGCGCTCGATGGGGATGGGTACGTTCCCGGGGACTGGCTCGAGTTGCTCTCGTTGCGTTTCGCCGAATCGCCGGGAGTGTTGGATACGCTTGCAGACCACCCGTCCGTCGAGGGGGTGGCGCTGCGAGCTGGTGGGTAGATTACTGCTACTTAGGTACGCGACGTCCCATGCGGTCGACGGTCGTTTTTCATTCTTGTCGGAGTCTGGTCATGCGATGGCGGTAATACGTAGTTTTGGATTGACATGTGGGTATCACTGTGGACATGTATCATTACGTAGGATCGCGAATGGGAGCGTGTATTACACGTGTTGTGTCGTTATCGTGGGTCGCACGTACACAGTAGAGGTACACACAACAGCCAGCTACCAACTACAGAACTGATGTACAACAGTACAACAACAGGAAGTCGGGGCGTCAAGAACAAAGGCAGAGAAAAGAACATGATCATCAGAATATCTGAGCCAATTTTTCCCTCGTCAACCCACCGGGGGCCCGCGGCACGAATTTACATGGAAAGTGAAGGGGGTGCCTGGCAAGCCGCGTGAGCACCTTGTGTGCGAGATTACAACGCCTTGTGGACGAACGAAATAACGTACGAGGTAATACCCGCTGTCCACGCTGGGTTCACAGAAACGTCATTACCCTGCTCGTCTTTACATGGCTTGATTGTAAATATCGCCAAGATAGACACTATCGCCGACCAGACGGACGCGTCTGCAATATGCCGACCGACGCAGATCCGACGGCCGGCACCAAAGACGTAGCTCACGGTGTCGTTGTTGAGCTCGCCGTTTTCGTTCAGGAATCGTTCGGGTTGGAATTGTTCGGGATTTGCGTATTTGGCTTCGTTACGGGTCATAGCCCTGGTAAAGGCGGGATCAGGCACTGGGCACGGCAAACAAAGGATGCGCGTACCAAGTGTTCATGATGATCGTGGCTCCTGCCATAGAATTTAATCAGTCAATGTTTGTCAAGCCACGATGAGTAACGAACCTTGTGGAATGAAATAACCGCCATAGACGTCTGCGCTTGTCGTGGCGTGAGGGACGCCTGGTAGATAGACAGGTCGGAAAAAAAAAAGGAAAACACAAGGGAACAATGATTTACCTAACGGGACCGCGGGATGCCATCGCGACGTCTCGCGTAGCACTGCCTCGATATAGGGAAGTGAGGGACGGTCCTCAAAGGTCGGGAGTCGTTCCGTGCCAACAAGTGCATCAATCTCTTTCTGTGCACGCACCTGGACGTCGGGGTTGAGCAACATTGCCAAGATAAATATCAATAGGGTCGAAGAGGTCTGTGAAATCGTGCATCAGAACCAGCGGTAATTAGAGCAGTCGAGCAAATCTCACGGTTTCCGACGCCGCTAAATACGGGAAAAGGTTGTGTCAGTTGGGAACGGTTGTAGGTCCATCACCAAAGTACCGACCGGCGAACGCTGTGACTGAGGACTCCTTGATAGCACGTATGTACTCATCAGCCACATCCTGTCCTTTGATACGATTTAGCGAATTGGAGACCATAGAAGGAACTGCAGTGCCAGCTGCCTGACGATGCCGTCAGTGATTACTGATAAGCATGCCGGATTGAAGATCTAACCAAACTCTGTTGCACGAAGTGGAACGGGGTCTCTACCATGTCATCTGCGTACTTTTGGGATAGTAGGGCGGTTCGCTTGAAAGATGCGCCCGGGAACCAAGTCGGAATGTACCGAACTGTTGGGAACCGAAATAAAGGCAGTTGGGAATACCAGCGATCGAAGAAGACTTACGGAATGGGAAGAAACCAAGGACGGCGGCGACCTCTGGACGTATGGATGCGACAGCAAGGTTGACAGCCCGATCAACCACGTTGATGATCGGATCGTCCCGAAGTGCCGTCTCGTAACCATACACAACCGACATGATGATTGCGGTCGAGTGTCTGCGCAGGGGAAAAAATTCAGAATTAAAGTCGACGGAAAAATACCACCGGTGGTCAACATACGTCTGGACATGTGCAACGTAATGTTCCGGAGATTCGAGCAAATTGTGGACGAGGTCACGCGCTTTCTGAAGTTGGACGGCGTGGTAATTGAGGGCGGCTTCTGGTCGGAAAGCCTGATGGAACAGTCTGCGATGGAGACGCCACCTGTCGTTATAAGGAACCATGACGGAATTGAACGACCATCCAAAACTGGGGTCAAGCGAGGTATAAGCAGGAGTGTGCTGTTTCGTTTCGGGATTGGCTCACAAGTCGTTTGTCATACGAATGATGGCGGGACGGTCGGAATAGTTGTAGGAGCGCCGCTCGAGAAGGTCTTTGGCGACCTCCTCGGAGTTGATAACGATGACCTCTTGGTTGAGCAAGCGGGTGTACACGAGGTCGCCTGGAGAAATGTGAGATCGGAGAATGAGCAGGAATGGAAGGTATACCGAACGTCTTTCCCCAGCGTGTATAGGATGCCCATGGCTCTACGGGGTCTATTCCGAGGACGTTACCCACGATGGGGAAGGGTGTCGGACCAGGCGGCAAGGGGTGTCCCGCCGAACGTCTATAACGTGGCCAGAGGGACCAGAGACCACACGCAACGAGGGAGGCGGCGAGAAGGGCCTGCATGGGCAAATCCATGGGAAGGTAGAGAACAAGGATCCATTCCGAGACCTGGTTTATATGGCTGTCGGACTGGTGAAGGTGTGTGTCTAAGTGAAACCTATCTATGTGCTGACTAATCACCTCATTTTGCTACCAGACGTCCACCATGTCGATGGAAGAGAGCATCTCACTCGAGGAGACTAACAAGATCCGTATCTCACTCGGTCTCAAACCACTCACGGAAGACGCAGAGCCAGCGGACGATACCGACAAGCAGGCAGAGGACAATTATGTCCGCCACCGCGACCGTGAAGCGAAGGAACGCGAGACAAAGTAATTCCATGGTTCGTTCCGTGCGTCGGGACGTTCTTGCTGATTTTACGTCTTTCTTCCAGGAAAACATTTGACAGGATTGCCAAGTGAGTATCTGTCAATCATCGCCCCACTTCTTGCTCAAGCACACTCCCAATCAGGGTGAGGAATCGACGAGAGCTCAACGCCTCCCTGACTGGCGCAACCCTTGGTGATCCTGACGGCGACTCAGAAGACACTCTCAAATGGATCAAGAAAGCAAAGAAGCGCGAGAAGGAGCTCGCGCGTAAGCGGCAGCTGGAACTTGAGAATATGGACAAGACCTTTCAAGCGGGCGAATACACCGAGAGTAGGGTTCATTTAGTCTCTCCCATTCCATTTCTGACACTCTATTCTAGAGGATCTAGAGGGTTTAAAGGTCGGCCATGACCTTAGCGAGCTTGCTGAAGGAGACGCCCGCATACTTACGCTGAAAGACAGTCGCATCCTCGATAACGAAGGTAATCTCTCTCGTCACTCGTTGTTTTCCTTCTGACTGTCGCATCCAGAGGATGAGCTACAAAATATCGAAATGACTGAAGCGGATCGCACCAAGAAAAACCTGGAGCTCAAGATTAAACGCCGCGACTATACCGGTTATGATGATGAAGAGTTTGAAGAAGGAAAACAAGGAATGAAACGATCCGTTTTGGCAAAGTATGATGAAGCCTTGGAGGGTCCACGTGAAACTGTATGCCATCCTCGTGTTCGTTGTGGGTGCGAATTCACCCGAATATCACAGGGTTTCCGCTTGGGCGGTGCGATTGAGTCCGCCACTGTGACCCAACGATCCGAAACCGACGATGGTACTGCGTCCGTAAATCGTGCCTTGCTTTCAATAGATTATGCTAGTGGGTTGCACCTCGTGTCATCACGTATGCTCATCTTCCGATACACGTTGCAGAAAATTTGGAGGCACATGACTACCTTCGTGAAGGAGACGTAGGGTTCAAGAAGCCAAAGGTAAGTGTCACGTCATCCCATCTACGGATTTATTGATCCTGATCGTCACACAGACCAAGAAGAAGCGCTCCTCCCGACGTGTTCCTATCGACAATGAGGTTTCTGAAGCCAACGCTCTCGATCGGATGGAAGTGGATGAGAAGCCTGTCGTTCCTCGGACACGTGAGTTAGATGCCAATTTTGTGGATGACGATGAGCTACAAGCTGCGCTCGCCCGTCAAAGAAGAGCCAAGATCCACAAGGGCACAAAGTCATCGCCTGAAGAGATTGCACGTAAAAGTGGGCCCACTATTATCTCCGCGCGTGATTCACTTTTATCTGATGCTTTCCTAGTCGCAGCAGATCGCGCTCGGGAGCAATCTGGCCTTGCCGATAACGTCATCCAGGTCGAAGAGGCGGGTGAATCAGCTTTGACATTCGACGACACTTCCGAGTTCGTTCGCGCTATTTCGTATAACCCTACCGCAGCCAAAGTGGAGCAAGTCGAACCCTCTGTGGCACCGCCTCCTCCCAAGACCCGATCACCATCCCGAGATGTATCAATGCCAGGCGATGTGGCCTTGGACGTAATTGAGGCAGGCGAAGTGGTCGTGAAAGAGGAGGATGACGAGGAGATGCTTGAGGCGCTCGAACAAGCTATCAAAGACGCCGAGGAAGCGGAACGCGCTGCTGCGGAGAAGGGCGAGGGCGAAGCAGCAATCGGGACGTCTGGCGAACCTACCTTTGGCTCTGGCATGACCAACACATTGGCTTTACTTCGTCAGCAAGGGTTGCTTGCTGACCCGAATGCCGACCAGACTGAGCGCGAGAAAGTCCAGCGACAACACGGTCTCTGGCTTGCGGACTATCGACGTATGCTGGCACAGCGAGAGCTTGACCGATTGCAGGCTCGCGGTGGCAACAAAGATCAGGCGACACGAGAATACGAGAACAGGGTCCGGGAACAGCAGGAGTCTCGTGCCGGTCTCGAGTTGTTCAAGAACTACAAGCCCGACGTCAACATCACTTACTACGATGAATTTGGGCGCACGCTCACTCCAAAGGAAGCTTGGAAAGCGTTGTCTCACAAGTTCCATGGCAAGGGCTCTGGGAAAATGAAGACCGAGAAGCGTCTAAAGAAGATCGCGGAGGAGAAAAAGAAGGAGGCCATGGCGAGCGGTGATACCCCTCTCAGCATGAATAGAGCGTTCCAGATCCGACAAGAAAAGACTGGACAAGCCCACTTTGTGTTGTCGGTCGGCAACAGAGGGTACATTCTTTGTGCCCCTCTGGGATGGTATTCAGACTAAACCTTTATCCAGTGCTGTACCTCAAGCATCAGAATTCCTTGATCCTCAGCCATTGTCGAAGGGCAAAACGGAGAGAACGAAGAGCAAGAAGAAGGAGGCCGCCAAAGCTGCTGCAGCCGCACCTCAGACCCTCGACTCCACGGGATTCATCACCCTGCCCGCCCCCCAGGCGACTGATTCAGTCAATGCGAGTCCTGCGCCCTCTGGCTTTTCGTCCGTTGTGCAGACGAACGACTCCGGGTCCCCAATCCCGATGAAGCCTGGTTTCTCACGTATATCTTCGGCCGTGGATACTCCCTCTCAGAGTAGTACGCCTGTTGCGGGAGAGAGGACAAAGGTTGCATTTGGATTTGGGGCGAAGAGGAAAGTCGCAGAAGATTTCCTGGACGAACCTGCGGCCAAGAGACGATAATTTGGCCGTTTGCGAACGAGCCTTTGTTTTCCACACTTGATTCGGCTGCTAGCGTGTTCTCAGACGTCACCTACCTTGTTGGCCTTCTCCTTGGCCTTGCCACGATTGTGAATGCGTACGTTGGAGACGAACGGTAATTAACTGTATTCGGCTATTCAGATGAGTGGCAGCTTTTTGCGCCGCTCGTGTTCGATTTGAATGGTCCCCATACGTTTCATATATGAGCAGTTTTGGCATGGAAGCCAATCCCTTGCATCTATCTAAATGGGTATAGAACTAATAAATACCTCCGGACAGGTTCCTGCCTTCCCGCGCAGTAAGCGAGGATCTACAAGGGTGCCACTACGTTTGACCATTCTAGATCGCAGCCCGGTATCCGAGAGTCGCAAATGGAGGAAGCCAGGAAAGGAAAGCAACATGGCAAGGGTCTTGTACATATAAACCAAGCGAAGTCCATCGCTCTCAAAGCGCTCTTCAAGTTGCCGATTAGTGGAACTCAATTGTAATCTGCCGAGAGGTTTCCTTGCGACCACCGGCATAATCGCGTGCGCTAAGTTGAGTTTGTGGGTCCTCGCTGGCGACGTTCGCTTCAGTACTGTTATGCGTTGTGTATGTGTATCATCGCTGATTTCGGGACTAACGCCTTGTGGAACCAGCATGCAGCACCGAGCGGGATTAGTGTTCCATGAAACCCCCAGCGGTCAAGTGGCACAAGTATGACATCTTTCAATATCAATGTCGAACGTCACCTCACTTGATGAGTTCCTTCAATTGGTGATTGAATTCGAGATGTAATCTGCCATTCAACTCGTTGCTCGGGCGTGTTTTCAGCGCTCGATTGCTGTATGCCGCATTACAGTAGTACGGAGATCAGATATTGGTGCCGCTGCCAGATGACCTTCTCCCCTGCGACATGTGGCGAGAGTTGGCGGTCCAGAACATCGGGGTTATATCGCCAGTGTCGAGCGATCTGTCAGACTAGTGACTGTGTAACTTACGTCAAGTTCACTGAGCATATCCCCTCTTGTATTGTGAATGGGCGTCGGACACCTACACGTTTCACCTCCGATTCCGGTATGGATTCTCGTCGTCTCAAACAGTCGACGGATTGTCCATAGCCACTGTCCAGGGTTCTCGCCGCCAACGTCCTTTAAACGGTTTCCGGATAGGCTGCGTGTCGACATCTTGCTGAGGACTTGTGTTGGAATTACACTCGTGATGGAGCATAGCCACTGATTACATAAGCTATACTTACATTGCACTGTAGCTACTTAGTGACTTACCAAGTATCTACAGAGCTTGGCCCTTCCTCCAGACCCTCACAAGTTTCCAACAGCTTGGCCAATTGTTCATGAAGGAAGAGAGGCCCAGGCCTGATGAAGATGAGTTGTTGCTCAGTGATCACTCATACATTCATTAGAATTCTGAGTGTGTTCATGGCCAGGCTATGCCAATGCCAGCCCTGGACAAGGAGCTGCTGCATATATGGTTCTACTTGGTTTGGTGAAACATCCCTTGAGCACTGAAGCAACGAAGTACTTGTGACCTTGGCGTCAATCTACTTGTAGGAATCGCGACGCGACGCACGTGACATGTGTCTCACGCTGCCATGACCACACGCCAGCAACTTTGACATTTTCACTGGAAATCTACTGCCCCTAGCTTTCGGGAGGCGAGTCTAAAGCGTAAGTCCTGTTCGACTTTCTACTAAGTGGTAGTCCCGGGTGTAAATGTCTCAGAAGCTATTTGGTGCTCGTTGTTGGCAGCGCTGGAACAGTTGCTGCCGTCTGGGTGTGACCTTTGTTCAGAGGTGTGTAGTGAAGTGTTTGTGAATTGGATAGTCCGATGTTTTGAATAGTTACTGGCGGGAGTTTGGAGTTGCCGGAGCCTGGGCATTTTCAGCGGCAACCGGTGAGGCTGATCAAGCTTCAAGTCATCACGACTAGCTACTGGTTACGCTCGGTGACCGAATTTGGCGCAACTGTCCATTGTCCTATTGTCGTACTGCCTATGTGGACAAGCTTGTTAGCTTGAAGGTGAGGGAAGTTGCCACTCGTACTAGTACGATCCCAACTCGGCTCTGACGAGAGCCTACGATGCGCCGCCAGTCGGCCTCGGCCTGAGGCATTTTTGGTAACTTCAACTCGAAGGTAAGAGCTTCTCGATTTCTTGGTGACTTCTCGATACCGTCTTTGGCTTAGAATTCGGATTTTGTTCGCTTCTTTCCTTTTTGTCTGCGGGCTACGCTCGTGGCCGCTTGGCTCAGGCTCTGAAGAGCCATCGGGCGCTACAGGTATTCCAATTCGACTTGGGACAGGCGTCCGAGCCAAAAACCCTCGAGGCCGGACTCAGAGAACGATACCTAGGACCGATCGGTGCAGAAGAGAAAGCCCAAAGCAAACTTGGCCTGGACCTGAGTACAGACGAGCCCGAAGAAAGAACGTTATCTAACGCCTCGCGATTCCCCGGCTCTTTCCCTGGCAACCGCTCATCACCCACAGGTCCGAACCCAGCCCGCCAAACCAAGTGCTGCTGTCCACGTCCAATCCGACGCTCGTACAGGATCCGATCGATGCAGCGCTCCAACTTTCCACTCGATTTGAGCACAGTTTCGGGACCCTCTATCCTTCTGCCAGGGGACTTCCCGGCGTCGTTGGGGTGGTATGCACGCGGCTGGCTGGCGTGAAGCATGGGCGACACACGGGAACTAGCTGGCAAGTCCAGAGTGTAACTCGAAGTCGAATGGTCGGCTGCACAGACACGGTAGGGACCGTCAAAACGAGGTATGACCGTCACTACCCGAGATGTATTTACAGCGTCTGTTTTTCGCTGAAAGCATTATGAGATTGTTCACGGTGAGCGATGGATCAGGAGCCCAGTGGTGGTTTGCCGTGACACCTGACTGATTTTCGAATTATGAAGGTTGTTTTGGACTTTGAGGATGTCTGTCTGGGTGCTCGAAGAAGAACCCTGCTTCCCCTTCTTCTGCTTCATCAGGATTCGGGGAAACCAACGCGGGTAAGCCCCCCAAATGTGGAGCTGGAAAGGCGAGAAGCCAGTGTTGGCATTTGTCGAGTTCATAATGCAAACCTTGCTCGAGGCAATGCCTTGACTCAACCTTTCCGATTGGTTGACCGTCTTGTTCAAAAACTCACTAGCTCCGTCGGTTTGAGGACGATACGAACTTGAAAATTTCAATATAACTCCAGTGAGTCCATGCAGTGCTCTCCGGAAACGAGACTTGAGGAGCTTATTGGGGTTGACAATAGTCTCCCCTGGCAGACCGTTCTCGCAGTACGAATGGTCAAGGAAAAGCTTGGCCAGCGCACAAGACGGATGTCCGCTCCGAGACAGCTCGTCATAGTGACATATTCAAGTTGAAACCAGAATGTTCAGGCACAGGACTAATGAGGTCGGTAGCAATCGAGCCTCTGCGGGCATCAGGCGAAGCCAGCTTCAGCAGACTGGGTGTAACGTTATCGCTTGACAACACTTTCGTATGCCATTGGGGCGCTGTGATCGGCTGGAGTTGGCCCAAAGAGGCAAAAAAGGGTCCTTCGGCAAGGAAAATGACCAGAGCCTGTCTGAGACTGGTCATGACCAGTCATGACAGCCACGCCATCCCACTGAAGCATCAGCGATTTGTTCCGCAGGTACTCGGCGGAGCGACTCGGGATACAGGTCCATGGGGTCATAGCGCATGTCAGACCAATAAAAAGAGTGTCGAGACGCTTCGCATGCCTTGTCTGCCCCAGGGTACACCATACCGCAGTTATGACCGGACCTGGGTTCATATACCTCGTCGGTTTCGTTCTATGCATTACATTTGTCCTCAACACAAGGAAGCATCACCGACTCAGAGGTGGGCTTCCCCTGCCTCCTGGACCGGTCGGCCTTCCCTTGGTTGGTAGCATCTTCGATCTTAATCTTGTTCACCCATGGTTATCATACGAAAAATGGGGGAAGAAATATGGCATGTTTGACCTCTGATTTTGCGTAGATGTTGAGCTCTAACCCTCGTCTTCCAGGTGCTGTGGTATACGTCAACTTGTTTGGATTGGATTTTATCATCATCAATAGTGCAAAAGCAGCGCATGACTTGTTTGAACGACGATCAGTTATTTATTCCGACAGACCTTGCATACCGGCAAACAAGTCGTTTGTCTCTTCTCCTCTGGCGAGAGTTCCAGGATTACCGACATGTATTCCTAGGTTTGGCATAGATTTCAACACAGGGTTTCTTCCATACGGGGACAAGTGGAGGCTCCATCGGAAAGTATACAACGGTGCTTTCAGAAAACAAGAGGCCGGCCGGTACAAGCCCTTAACGCTTCGTAGAGCCCGCCAACTGGTTGAGCATCTCCTCGACGCCCCAGAGAAATACGCCAAACACTGTCGGACGTGTGTTACCTACATTCCATATACGTGCGTTGGCATTACCTGACGATGCGTAGTCTTTCAGCAGCAGTTATCCTAGCTGCAACATACGGATATGATGTTGCACCTTCGAATGACCCATTCGTGATGAAAATCGAACATTTTATCAGTTTGTTCCTTACCGCGGTAACTCCTGAGCGATCCGCTTTGCTACTGGCCTTTCCGTTCAGTATGTGTTTTCGGTTAAATGTAACACCACAACGTTGCTTTAGCTTTCCACATGATCAGTGGCGCACATCCCATCGTGGTTGCCAGGAGGAAGATACAAGCAACGAGCAGCGGAATCCCGTATACTCGCAAAGGAAGTGTTGAATGGGCCCATCGAACACCCCATGAAAGATATGGTAACTATCACGATCTCTTTCCACTTCCGCATTGAGTTAACGACATTACTAGACTGCAGGGTTGGGGGGGGAGTCGCTTGTTCGTGACTGGCTTGAGCAGCAAGACAATAAAGTGGATGAGTGCACCATCAAGGCCGTAACGACAACCGCTTTCTTAGGCGAGTGGTCATTTACATATTCCTTTATTTAACAATGATTTAAAGTAAACTTGTAGCTGGCGCTGAAACTGTGAGTGGAAAGACCGTTCGTGTTTCATCGCTTGATGGTCTTTTAGACCGATGAAACGCTTCAGATTTTTCTCCTTGCCATGGTGCTCTATCCCGAGGTTCAGGCCAAAGCCCAGGAAGAGATTGACCGGGTCATTGGTAGTGGTCGTCTCCCGAATTTTGATGACAGGCCAAATCTGCCATATATACAAGCAGTGTATCTTGAGACGCTCCGGTGGCAACCCGTGCTACCTACTGGTAAGTCGATTTGTCCATCAACACTCGCTTCGGTCAGATTGTATTTGTAGCACTTCCACATATGACCACGACGAGCGATGTGTATGAAGGCATGTACATCCCCAAAGGTGAGCTGAGCAAAGTTGTCGATGACACGATACAAGTAACGCTGTCACAGGCGCGGTCGTACTCACCAACATATGGTATGCGTGCTATTTGATGGACACATTCCTAGTTAGTAAGCAGATGCAGGGGGATCGGGCACGAAGAGACGCAGTTCAAGAATTCGATGGCATTCATTCCTGAACGATATCTTACACCCAACGGAACATTCACAGAAGGCGCAGCCCATTATGCGTTCGGTTTTGGCCGGTGGGACACCCCTTCTCCCTCAACGACCCTGAGCACTGACATATTTTCTAGCCGGATCTGTCCCGGAAGGTACATAGCAGACCAGAGCGTCTGGGCTGCCATCGCGACCATTCTGGCCACCACGCACATCGTGAAAGCTCGCAATGAGTTCGGACAAGAAATTGATGTCAAGGCAGAATTTAAGAGTGGAATCACGAGGTAATGCTCATCGGCGAGGCTTCGTTTGATCATCGCTGATCTTTGTTGTAACCACAGCGGCCCGAAACCGTTCATGTTTTCTATTACCCCGCGCTCTTCAACTACTGCGAGACTAATTCGAAGGAGAAATGACAATGGATATTAGTTATTATTGTGTACACCAAACCCGAGTGATCGCCTTGCAGAACCAATTGTGAAAAAAAAGGTGTCAGAACCCACATGATCAGCATGGGATCAAGCGAACGTTGGAGGTCGTCGCGCAGAACATTGGTTCCCGCCATGTTCCTGACTTAATGAGCAACACCCACGACGAACAGAGGCGAATATTAATATTTTGGCCAAGAGCAAAGATCATATCTTTGTTGATCAATCAAAAACATCGGTAAGCCTAGGTCGACCGTGACCCATAGCCGGTAGCTGGTGGCCCTGATTCAAGTCTTTCTGAGGAAGGACTCCAGAAGTGTTCCAGTGAAGAGGACCGGGGAAATAAGTTGTGGTTGCACTTCTTAAAGGACTATGTCAGCCCTGGATCCAAGGAATAAGACTGATCGTTCAAATAACGGGCGTTGGAACGATCCATGGAGGTGCATGTAGAAGTCTACGCGCGGAATCCTCGATGTCTCTGGGGCAGAGCATGCCGCATACCAGTCCCAGCACGTACTTACTACCGAGTACATGGGCCACACACCGTATTAATTCTACACCATCGCAGGCGCTTGTCGAAGGTGATCGATTGTCTAGCTACCGTCCCCAAACAGTGTATACCTAGCGGTTGTCGATTGCCTCGTTAGAGGGCATGCGTGATAGTTATCGTCAAAATACGGGTTTAGGCGGGAATCATGACCGTGATGGTAGCTTCGTCGTCGATGAACGCGGTTGCAATGGAAGCAGAGACACGCGCTGGGACCCCGTGTCCACATATAAACACCACGGTGGCGCGGTGTCGTCCCGAAAGACGATTAGCAGGGACAACACAGGTGTATGCTTGGTGGGTCGACGTCGTGGCTGCGCTGCAAAAAAGCGTCGTCGTCGTCGCGGACGTCGATGCCACCGTGATGGTGGTCTCTGGGGTCCTTTTCATGGAAGCGGTGTGGAGTTCCCGCGGGTTGGCTTGGAGTCGTATTGGGGCTTGGAGGCTTTGGTTAGTGAGCGACTCTTCGACTTGACTCTTCAGTCAACCGCCCGCACGAAACATAAAATTGTTTCCCTTCATCTTCTCCTAGCCAGCTTGCAAGGGCTTGTTTCTCTTCTTCCCCTTACAGGCCCAGTTTGCGAGTCCATCCTCTTTCTGGCCTTGAAACCTTGATTCTTCTTCAAGCGGTCTTTAGTCTTGTCGTGCTTACTATCTCTCGTCATTTCTGCTGTCTTTTGCTCCTGTTCTTCATATCTTCTCTCCTTGAATTTTCTCTACTTCATATCCCTTCACAATGGCAACCTCTACCCGTCCAAAGCAGCCCAGGAAGGGTATGGCAGACCCCAATACCCGGTACGTCTAACTGCATCGTCGCCACATATGTCTCATTCATCTTCATCTTCTCCCGCCCCCGATGTAGACGTGCAGCGTGGACAGGCGCAAGGGCTTCCCCCACCTTCTCTCCAGCGCACACAACTTCCCGCCTTCCCAACGGCCCTTCCGCCCCCGCCCAGGGGGTCTTCCCCCCGTTAACTGCTCATGCCAATGGCACTCGTAACCAGGATGCTCCCCAAGATCGCATCCTCCAGACACTAGCTGGTCTGACTGTGCGTTTTACATATCCGATTCCTTCCCGTGTCATGAGCCTACATCTTTCGTCGCATACTAGGGTACAACCATCACGTTGTCGACAAAAGCCGGTCAGCGTTACGAGGGTGTCATTTCATTAACTAGTCCCGAAGGTGACACGACCGGCGTGACTCTGAAAGACGTCAAGGAGATCTCGAAACCGGGAATCCCTCTAAAAGACACATTCTTTGTCGCCTCCGCGAACATCGAGACTTGGCAATCTGGCCCGGCCGATGCTAAAGTGCCCAACGGTGATAGTGAGTCTACAAACGCAAATTCACTCGATTGTCTTGCATCGAGATTACATCGCTGTTTTTCTTCTACTTGTTTTACTCCGAGTTTGGTACTAATATACCAATCTTCCGTTATAGCGTTTCGGACAGACGCCGATATCAGCAAGGCAAAAGTTGCCCGAGAGCGCGACTTACAAGCTTGGCAACCCTCGGATCCGACCGCTTCATCTGGTACACCTGCACCCCACCACGACGGGGTTGGAGATGAGGCTACATTCGGGCCTGGTGCCGCCAATAACACCTCCTGGGACCAATTCGCTGCCAACGAACAGATGTTTGGTGTCACGACTTCGTTTGACGAGGAGGTTTATACGACCAAGCTCGATAGGTCTACAGCAGACTTCAAAGAGCGGGAACGAAAAGCACAGCGCATTGCTAGCGAAATCATGGGGGTATGTTCTTCGGCGCTATGATTCAACTGTAATCAAAGGACATGCTCAAAATATTGACAGAGTACCACCAACAATCCACATATAGCAGAAGAGCGAAATATGAGCATTGACGACAGCGGCGTGAACGAAGAAGACAAGTGAAACTTTGTATTTTCGTCCGACCCATATATTCTTACCGTGCAGCGCAGGTATGGTGCCGTTGTCCGCGGTTCAAATGCATATATCCCCCCTGGTGCGCGCAAACAACAACAGCAGCAGCAACCTAGTTCTGCCGGTGCTTCGGCCATCAGCAGCCCACCACCAAAAACAGATGTTCCGAAGGTTTCCGTCAATGGCCCTGACGGAACAGCGGTGGCTCCAAAAGAAGTACCTCCGACTGCCAAATCGACCTCCCCGGCACCGTCGACGTCGTCAGTGAACAAGGTATGCGGCTGCTTGTGCCTAGACGACATCAAATACCAGATCAACCCAACTGATCATCATGATTTTATCGATGTGTTTATAGCCGCCAGCGGATCCTCTTCCAGCTTTCCGTGACTTCGTGACAAACGAGAGACAACGCTTGACCCAGAAGAAGCAAGCCCTAGTCAAGAGTGAGATGGACAAGCGCAAAGCCGAGCTGCTCAAGTTCTCCCAGACATTCAAGGTCTGTAAATCATTGAATATCTACTTGGACTTTACCTCTGATACATGACGCTGCGTAGCTTAACAAACCCATTCCTGATGATTTGGTACCAATCTTGGCCAAGGACGAAGAAAAGCAACGGCAGATTCGTGAAAAAGCCTCTCAGGACGCAGCCTCGACTTCTGCTCGAACCATTGGTGCCGTTGGATCACTCAACCCATCTCCAAGTGCTTCGCGTGTGCCACAGGTATCTGTGGCTGCCAAGGTTGCACCTGATGTGGTACGGAAACCTATCCCCGGTATTGCTGCCTCGGCGAAGCTGCCCGCGACGACTTCAACAACGTCTGCTTCTAAAGTAGCTGCCAAACCATCAGAGTCCGGCAAGACAAATGGCAAGCCAACGATTAACATGTATATTCAGCCGATTCCCCCTTTCAAGGGGAACAAGACGAAGTCACCTAGCCCACAATCGAATGGAAGCTCGTCGACTCCCGCAGTGCCGACCTCGCCGACCTCGACGAATCGGCTGAACGCGAATGCGTCATCCTTTCGGCCGAACCTAAAAGCGAATGCCTTCACTCCTGTAATGACGATTGCCCTGTCTATTCCTCGTCCAGTAATACTGACATCGAAACATCTTGTTTGGTCTATATAGGGACCTACTTCTCCGATCCCCAGCAACACTTCCGCCTCCGCCTCGGCATCGCCACATGTCAAGCCAGCGGAATCGGTGAGTCTGCCGATTTGACGACAGTGTGACACTCAATGTTGTCGTAGAACCCGTCTGCTCCCAACCCCTTCTTTGGCACGAAGGTCGTCAAGAAAGCTATGGTTCACGTCAAGGACGACTTCAATCCTTTCAAACACAACAAGGTGGTCGAGGCTAGCAATATCAGTGGGACACGATTTTGTTCCTCTTCGTACATTACTCTAATGTGTCCTAGCTGCGATGTGGCCGTATAATGGCAAAAGATACGCGAACATGTTCCCTCCCTTACCCCATCAACCACCTCAACAACCCCCTCACATGACCCCACCCGGTCCACCGCCGGTGACCCACCACCCATACGAAGAGGGCGAGCAACGTTTTATTTACGTTCCTTACTATCATGGACAGGTAAAGAATCGTCATTTTTGAGCCTGTTATGCAAACCGACGTTTCGCTACAGCCTATCATGCCTGGCATGGCTCCCCCACCACCTGGTGCTTTTGTTTCGGCACCTTTCATGCAGCCAATGCCCTATCCTCCCACCATGCCACCGAACGCACAACGTGAGTAATTGCCGATCCAACGCTGCAGCGGTATCTAACCCATCTGCTAGCTATGTACGCTGCGTCGCAAATGCCACAAATGCCGCGTGAGTCTTGTCCTGTGTCGTATATCGCGGGCTTACCGTTGCCTATTTTCTTACTTCAGCGCCACAATACATGCCACCGCCCCCTGGCACGTACGCACCTCCGCCAAATGGCGCAGGTCCCCGTCCATCGATGCCGCCGACCCCTACCCCCATGCACGCACATCCATACTACCATCAGAGCCCACAACGTTCGTCCCCATTCAAATTCACCTGTTCCTTGTTACTAAAGCCGTTTCACAGTACAACACGCCGTCCCATATCCGATGATGATGCCACCAGGAGGCCCCAATGGGCCCCCCCACGCGTATGAAGCAGGTCCAGCCCCGCCGCCGATGGGTGGTGTGGGTCATACATGAGCATGACCCTGCATCATTTTTTTTACATTTTTTCTTCCTGCTTTGTTGTTGTGAGGTCAAGAGCGATCGTGCCAGTCTGTTGTACGTGACGTGCCCGAGGCCGAGCAAGGTACATCGGGGACTTTTAGTACTGTAACTACGTACGATGCTCTGCTGGCATAAGCTGCATTGGATACACGATCACGAGTGCATGAGTTCACTGGCGAGGCTTGCCGAACGCACGGACACAGCCAACGCTGATAGCGGGTCGTCCCTGAGATGGTCCGTGCGCGGGTTGCGATACATATATAAACCTGCGCTCGACATGATGAATCTTTACCACTCTGGCCTTTTGGCTTAGATCAAGTGTAGTATCTGTTCTTAATAGTTTAACCACTATTATGAGGGCACTGCCCTCATTCTTTGGTTATCAAATTTTTGCCGCCCTTGTTCCCTCGCGAGCTCTGCTTGCAACTCCGAGGGCGTGATGACCCTGCCACTGCAGTACAGGCTTGTGTCGTCGGGGGATCCTCGCTTGGATTTCTTTTTGTTGTATCTTTTCCTAGTGTCAATTGGCACTGGGCGGGATACAGCAAATGGGATTTGGGGCATGGGGGAACTGCACTTTTATGAATACTACATTTGTCTAACAATTGTCGTGTGAAAAGGGTAAGCTCATGTTGTCTTGTTTGAATGGACTGTCAGTTTGGGATTCAAAGGTGTTGTGTTATGATCTCGTTAGTGGATCACTTCAGCACGACAGGACCATTGTACATCCTCTCGTTGCAAGTGATTACAGACCTGACAGCCTCGCTTCAATGGCCCAACTACATTTCCTTGTTCCCCCGTCCTCCAAGAGCAGCTCGATTTCGCCATGGTCCCATCCTCCAATTCACGAGCAGTGGCAGTCTACTGTGCTTCTTCTATTGGTCACCAAAAGGCATTCCAGCTCGCCGCGCTCTGTACGCCGATCGCGCGCTCGTTCGATAGCCACTTATAGACCTTCCCACACAGCTGTCGCGCATGCGCTCGTAGAAGCAAAAAGACCCCTCGTATACGGAGGCGGCAACAACGGTATCATGGGCGTCGTCTCGGGCGCCGTCGCCAATAGCGAGGGCGGAAGGGTCACCGGAGTCATCCCGCATGCTATGCTCGGCAATGTGAAAAGGGACGATGTCACAATTGCTTAATAAGTGCATGGTCGCCTTGTTCGAATGTCCTACTCGTTGCCATCTTGGATTGTTGGTTCTCCTCTTGGTTGGATCAGACAAGGGTTGGGTGCAGCCCACTGCCAAAACTATACAACACCGGTATGCAATGATATCCCGATATCACAGGTACTATACGGAAAAATTAAAATCGTTTCATAATTGTTTTCCCTGCACCGGTTTCGTCCACCTACTCGCCACAACACATAGGTACATACTCCCGACGGGCCCCTTGTCATCATTGTCCTTTACCACTCCACCCATGGCTGTGTTTACCCTGCGTCGATATTTTTGTGAGCAATGGCGCACCCTTCCTCAGCCCAGAGCGGTTGACGGTGTCGGCTCGGAGACGTACCTGGTGACTGGGTCAAATGTCGGGCTGGGTTTCGAAGCCTGTGTACATCTCGCAAAGATGGGGCCCAAGTTACTGATTGCGACGAGTCGGGACTCGGCCAAGTGCGAACAGACGCGAAAATGTGAGTGTTCGTTGTCTTGTGACATTATGGTGTGATGAAACGACGCGTTTAACCAAGCTATCCTCGAGCGGGTGGCTGCAAGCGACGTGTCAAGCACGGTAGTGGACGCTTGGCCACTCGAGCTGGGGAGCTTCCAGAATGTACGCGCCTTCGTTGACAAATTCGCAGCGGATGGGAATGGGACTTTGAATGCATTCGTCGCCAATGCAGGCATGCTTTCTCGTCGCTACGCCCAGACGCAAGACGGCTGGGAATTAACGTATTTACAGTTTCCTCGCGTCGTCCGCCAAGGCGATCTCACCGGTTGCGTTACCCCAGGCTACAAGTGAATTATCTTTCCAATGCATTATTGAGCATCCTGCTCTTACCGTACTTGATAAACTCATCTTCTCCGGACTCCCCGTCACGCTTGGTTATAGTGTCGAGTTTTGCGCACTATCATGCAAAGTTGAATGCAACAGACTCGTGGAGCAATATCCTTGAAACTATCAATCAACCAGAATTTGGCGACAGGTCCATGACTCTGCTGCCATGCGTTCTGCATTATGATTAAATGTAGTCATCACAATTAGCCTGATCCGTTATAAGGTTTCCAAATGTAAGCATTTTGCAATTCACTGTGTTGATTCACAGGGAAAGGTTGACTGTCGCCTCGTAGTGCTCGGAGTCATGTTTGTTCGGGAGCTTGCATCGCGCCTCCCCAAAGACAAGTCTGTCATTGTCTGTGCGATCGACCCTGGTTATTGTTCGTCCAGTATTATTCGTCACCGCCCAGAGAAATGGGCCATGAACGCTTTCGGAAAGTTATTCCTTGTGCGATCGACGGAGGAGGGTAGCAGAGCCCTCGTTCAAGCCGCCGTAGCTACTGATCTCTCAATGCACGGTCGGTACCTGTCGTCTGGCCAGGTGACTGAGGAGTCCAATTTCGCATTGAGTCCCGAGGGGAAGGCGATTTCTGCCAGGGTCTGGGTACGAGCAGATATTGTTGGTTTTACTCCGGGTTCTTGTCTCACTGAATCGACAGGGTGAAACTGTTAAACTCTTGTCTGGGATTGACGATCGGGTCTCGGACATTGTTGAGAGGTGGTTGCGGTGAATTCTGGATTATTGACGTACCGAGCGTACTTGGAAATGCCCATCCATGGGAAAATGTAACCTTTAAAGTAGGTATAGAGATCATGCACGTGACCACAGACGCGTCGCGTGGTTGGAAAGAAACGACCGCCTTCGCCAAAGACACCAACCAGTTTCGGCTCAATGCCTGCCCCGCGTACGGCTCAACTTGACCAAGAACGCGCAGAATATCGTGCAAGAATCGCAGAAGCTCTCCAAGAAGACGAGGACCCCCTCGCAGCATATGACGATTTTATCAAGTGGACATCGCGCACCCTCCCCGAGAATGATCCCGGTTCGGGACTCGTTCAGTTACTCGACGAGGCTACTAGGAAATTCAAGGACGATGCACGGTACCACGCTGATCTGAGATATCTTAAGCTTTGGTGTGCATTCGCGAAAATGGTCGAGAAACCCGCCCTCGTATATGCATATTTGGTGAAGAAGGAGATCGGGTGTATCTACGGGCAATTATGGGAGGAATATGCCCTCGCACTCGAAAAAGAGGGACGGTGCGCTCCGAGACTTGGGCTATCGTCACGGAAAACTAACCTCCCACTCAGACGTACAGACGCTGACAAGGTATTTCGAACTGGCATAGCCCGCAGCGCGCGGCCGATCGAACGACTCAAGAAAAGATACAAGGATTTCCAGTCCCGACCGCCTTCCAAACATCAGTCGACGTCTTTTCGACCGAGTGGAAATGCTGAAGTAGACGCTCTCCGGCGGAATCCATTCAAGAACCACGAACCCGCGCCTTCGACTTCTTCCTCTTCCACCTCGACCTCGACTTCCAAACCAACGTCTGCTGGTCCTTCGAGCTCTTCGAATAACCCTGGCCCCGCGCACAGTCGCTATGCACCTATGCTTGCCCCCCCAGCGCCAGGAAAACGGCCGGAGAAACTCCGTTTTAACCTCTCGCTGCTGTTCACATCTTCTGGTGTTGAATATTCGGCTCAGGAAGCGCGCGCACGTTCCATGGGCCTTCTAGGCAAAAAGTGGGGCCCGCCGCCTGCTTCCGAGCTACGGGATTCCTCGTCCGGTGCCGTAAAGGTAAACTTTAACGACGAGGGCTCAAGGAGTACACAGAACATGGGAGCTACTACTGCGGGAGGCAATCGAAAGAGTGTCACCAATGCTAATGAACCCACCGTCACAATCAATACGAAGGAAGCATTGGCGGACGTTTTCGGCATGTATAATTCTCCGGACAAGACAGTCAAACGTTCCATGCCAGGCAGTAAGCATGCCCCTGTGCGGAAGATTGAGCCCATAGGTGGACGTAGAACCGTTCGCGAATCCAGATCAGAAGCTCCGCGTGCTTCGCCGCAGAGCGTAAATGCAAAGCCGTCGGGTCAAGGCAAGTCATAGAAATGGGTTATCCCTGGGGACAGTTGTTGAGGTCCCTTTGTTAGCTTTCAAACCGTTTGTTGACGAAAACGCACCACGCAAAGAGAACCCTGCTCCCTCTGTCAAAGTAAGCTTCTCTTGTGGTTCGGCCTTGCTCATGCACATTTACACTTTTGCGTGACTTTTTGACACTAATTCTAGTTCAAACCGTTCGTCGACGAACCTAAACAGGCGGCGGTTGCGCCTACACCTGAAGCTGGTCGTCGGGGGCTTTCTCTCAAAGATTCGGGCGTCGCCCCAGGCAAAGATGGTTCTGCGAACCCTGCGACAAAACTGCCCCCTGCCAGTGTCCCGAAGCCTCCTGTACTCAAATCTATCTCAGAAGAGCCGCAAAGCTTACCTGTCTTCTCAAAGCCCTTCACACCAGTCACCCAGAAGGAACCTCTCGTTCGGCCTTCACAGACAAAGGCAAGCCCTGATGCAAAGGACGATAATCAAAAGCAGACGCAGCCATCCTCCCAGACCTTTGTCCCGTTTGTCGATTCGAAGACACCTTTCAAGGTGTTTTCTCGACCACCGCCAGGTCAAGGCCAAGGCGAAAACGCGGTGCTAGGTTCTGGTGGTGGAAACGTTTTCACGCCGAAGCCTCCGTCTGCGACTAGCCTCGATGTTGGCGCTAGCGCTGGAACTGGTGCATTCAAACCTTTTGTTGATAACGCGCAGCCGGTCGTGACGCCGGCCTCGACGAAGAGATCAAGTGTGTTGCAACCACGTGCAATGTCGATTGCACCGATAATCGAAGAGGCCTACACGGACGAATCGAGCGAGACTGACCTACGTGATGTGGCTGGGGATCTTGATGGAGAAGATGGACACGTCATCAGCAGCGGCAGTCGCAGTGGTCTTTCCGGGAGTGAAGATGGATATGCTTACGAAGGTGGCGAGGTAGAAGCGGAGATGGAGGCTGCAATCGTATCGTCGAGCGACAGCCAGTTTGATGACGACGACGATTACCACGAACAGGTCCAGGCGGAACAGGTGTATGGTGATGAAGGTACATTCCAAGAGGAGGAAGAGGAGAACTACCAACCACCGCTGGGTGGGAGGTTTGGTCGTATCAACGTCATGACTCCGATTACCGAACGGACGTGCGAATTCAGTACGAGGGGGTTCCCAACACCGACAAGCACCACACGAGCTAAGGATGGTCTGGGTGGACCAGAAAGTGACCGCTATGCTCTCGAAGCGGCAGAGAAGCTGGCCAGGGAGGTGCGCGAACAGGAGGATTATGACGATGACGATCAGGACATGCGCGACGACATTCAAGCGGGTGACCCCGATCCAATCGAGGAACGCACGGGAACACTTAGCCTCGCGGATTCTATGGCCGTCGTGTCTGCCTTCAGACCACCTAATCCTTGTGTTCCTTCCGATCCGCAGATTATCTCGACTTTCCTTTCGCTTCTCCCTGCAGACGCAGACTTTCATGACCTTGGAGCTCGAGATGGAGGGATGATGGACGGGCTTCAGAAATTTGCGGCGCGGCTGGCAAGGAAGAGCGGGAAGGGCGGGTCTGCGGATGATGACGGGATGCTGGTCAGCCTTGGAGGGAGGTCGTTTAGGGTGTCGGGGAAACTTGGGGAAGGGGGTTTCGGTGCCGTGTTCTCTGCACGAGAAGTCACTAAATCTAGCGGCAGAGATGATGACGAGGACCTGGACGTGGACGAGGATCAAGACGAAGACGACAACTCCTTGGTAGCGCTCAAGGTCGTGAAGCCACGCAATCTTTGGGAATTCCACGTCCTTCGACGAATTCATAGGACACTCCCTGCTCCACTGACGCGGTCGGTAATCGCGCCGCATGCACTCTACGCCTTCCGTGACGAGTCACATCTCCTGTTGGAGCTATGCCCCCACGGCTCGCTTCTAGATGCAGTGAATCGTGCTGGGTCGGCAGGCATCTCGCAACAAGGGGCTTGCTTGGACGAGCTTTTGGTGTTCTTCTTCACTATCGAGCTTTTGCATTTCCTGGAGGGTATGCACGCCGCCGGCTTTATCCACGGAGACTTCAAAATCGATAACTGTCTGCTCCGCCTTGAAGAACTTCCGGGAGGGCCGTCGGCATTGTCCGGTATGTACCAACCCAGCGGAACAGGAGGTTGGAAATACAGGGGTATCAAAGTCATCGACTTTGGACGGACCATTGATACGTCGCTCTTCTCAGCACGCCACAGCCAACAATTCATCGCCGACTGGCCAACGGACGATCGAGATTGTTTCGAGATTCGCGAGGGACGACCCTGGACGTACCAGACGGATTACTTTGGTCTTGCCGGGATCGTGTACTGCATGCTATTTGGGAAGTACATCGAGGCGTCGTCGGTGGCACATGCGCCTGGCTCTACGGATGTGGAACCAATCTACCAGATCGCCACGCCATTTAAGCGGTACTGGCAGACAGACATACTGACAAGGTTGTTTGACATGCTCCTCAACCCTTGCAGGGTTCGGCGGGACAGGGGCTTGCCGATCTGCGATGAGTTGGCGAGTGTGCGGGTTGAGATGGAGAGCTGGTTGGAGAGCAACTGCAATCGGAGCAGTAACACGCTGAAGGGGTTGCTCAAGAAGGTCGAGCTGTCCGCGTACACGCAGTAACGAGCCATGTATGTACTATCGAGAGCGGGAGGGCCATAACAAACATACGCAAATCCGAGTGACGTAGATACAGATAAGGCAAGGCACAGCAAATTGCCGCTGTGCTCGTATCCCGCTCACCAAGTCGTTCTGACTACAATGTATAACAATCGACCTCACCCTCACATCGCTATTCCACGCGATGCCTACCGACCACTACCCAACCCTGAGGTTCATGGATCATCTACCACCGGATCCACTTCAAACGGCCTGCTAGATCCATGGGATGCCGCGACCCCAACCCCGAGACAACCGGCAAACCGCTTTGGCGTGCCACCCCACACGCGCATTCGTACTCGCAGTGCCGCTGAACCCGTGCCACCCAACCTTGTTAACCTCCAAGCATCCGACGCGCAAATCCACAGATCCTCATCTCAGAGACAGACTGCTCATGAGTACTACCACAGATCGAGCGGGTCCGACAGCGAATATCCATTTGAAGAGGACTATATTAGCAGGAGTGGTCTAATCTCTCCATTTTCCCCCTCGGACAACCTTCCCGCGGATGAGGTAGGGGATTTCCTTCGTTAGCGCCCTAGTCGAACGAGCTTGTTGATTTTCGTGTAGATGGACTCTAAGCTCGGCTTTTTGACTCAGGAGTTGTCCAATATGACGTGTGTAGCTTGGCCTGATCCTGCTGTTCGTGACTGAGATGCAACTCGTGTAGCCTCCAGGAAGAGGGTCTGCTGCGGTTCCAGAATGGTGAACTCGCAGAGAAAGATGAAGAGTGGCACTATCTTGTTCCCGCAGAAGCACGCGAGGCTCTTGGAAAACACGAAGTCGAGCGCCAATCTGTGCTTTTCGAGGTGTTCAAGTCGGAACGAGATTACGTCGCCGACCTCAAACTCATCAAGGAGGTACTGTGGCAACTATTCTTCTTTTCTTCGAGCTGAAGCACGACAAAGGTCTTTATCGAACCACTTATTTCGGCTTCGCCACCAGTAATAGGTGATGCAAACAGGCAACAAAACTTCATCTCCACCGTCTTTTGGAATCTCGATCAAATTTGCCTGCGTCACGAGAATATGCTGGAGGCCTTGTTTGAAAGGCAGCAGGAACAACACCCTCTCGTTCAGAGCGTTGCTGATATCATCCTTGAATGTGGGGTCACTCTTTTGTTCCAAGTCTTGAGATCTAGCTCAACCTTCATCAGCCGCCCTTCAGTTCCAGATGGACTATGAATCTTACATTAAACATTATCCCCTTGCGGAGCAACGGCATCGCACGGAACTTAAATATAACAAGCGTTATCAGGAATTCATGCAATGGTGTTCACAAGACCCGCGAATCAAAAAGCGAGACTTGATCACATTCCTATCTCGGCCTGTGACGCGCCTTCCACGCCTCAATCTTATTCTGGAACATCTCCACAAACTAACCGACAGCAACCACCCGGACTCGGAAGATCTTCCTGTAATCTTATCCGTCTTGAATGATTTCTTGAAGAGTACCCAACCTGGAATTGAGGCAGCAGAAAATAAAGTAAAGTTCTGGGATCTGCGCGAAAGCCTAGTATTCAACAAAGGAGAAATCATTGTATTACATATAATATTTACCTCATTTTCTATCTATGCTGATACCGTGTTTTCAGGAACTAGATTGGTACAGCGAGACCCGTTCACTCATTTATGCCGGACCACTGGCTCGCAGGTCCAAATCTGAAATGGATTGGAATCCTTGGTTTGATCTCTATGTAGCACTGCTGGACAACTTTTGTTGGTATTTCTTTTGTGCAAAATTTTCATTTTCTGCTAACAGCGTTGCAGTGCTCATAACGAAAGAGGAGAAGCGGGGTGGCGTAATGAGGCGTCTCGTTGTGTCACGGGTACGCAAATTTCGCTTGGCTTGGGAGGTTCACATCTAAATAACATGTCTAGCCTGTTCCATTGGAATACCTCAGGTTCGGTAGTTTCGATGACCCTCCTGACACCAGGAAAGAACGCGTCGAAGAGGGCGGGATATTGGACACTTTTCGAGGAGCCCACCGTCCGATTTACCCGTTCACAATCTACCATGCTGTCGAGAAGTTCTCTCGGAGATACACACTATACGCCCCATCCGAATCCATCAGGAAGCGTTGGTATGATTCTCTGGTAGATGCAAAAGGAGTTGACGACGCCCGACGTGAGGCGAACCAGGTACCGCAACAACTCTTGGCACGCATCCTTTGCTTATATCACGGTCGTCAGTGGTTCGTGTCTCGGGTCGTAGAGGACGGTGCCTTTCGACTTCCGGGGCTTAGAATGTCTAAAGCTACGGCGTCGAAGAAACCTCCATCCGGTCGAGTTATCCAGGTGGCGACTTTTGGTACATGCGAATTGATTGCAGTGTTAACGATCTGCTGACGATTCTCAGTTGCTAATGGCAGGAAAACATTCATGATCGTAGTCTGCTCAACAGGCATCTTCGTTGGTCGCAGAGGCGAAAGTGAGTGGCTTCGGGTGTCGTTCTTGCTTACGACCTGCTCACGGTTTGCTAGATTATCGGAAAATACTCGCTTTTGAGAATGTCAAGAGTGTCATTGTGCTCGAGGACTTCAACAAATTAATCATTCATCATGACGATTATCTTATATCCTATTCTCTTGAAGTACTCGCACGAGTTTTCCAGTACCAGGCTCCACCAAGCAGCCTCGATGCATCCCTTGAGACGATTGCGGGTCAGGCCGGCCACGTTCTCTGCTGTCAAGCTGGACAAATGGGGGACAGGACAATCGGTAATTCCTATTTACCTTCCTCAGGGTACCAGTCTAATGGATCCTTCTCTCCAGTTGTTTATGCTGTCAAGAACTTCTTGCAAGTTACCGTTCAGATGATTGAGCCTTGTCACCCTTCTGAAATTCGCATGGCATCGCCACGAGGTGTGCATACAAGCTCTCTCTCCTTTCGACCCTACAGTGATGTACGAGATGTTCCCCTTGTCGGCGTATGAAATGCTGACTTTATGGCTTGTGAAGCCATTGTACGTTCCCAAAGATGTTTTTGCTGTTATGCCTTTGGCCAAGACGATCGCGATCTGTACTGAACGAGGTGTCGTCATCGCCAATCCAAGCAGGTAGGAAGTACGGCGGTTTCCCTGTCATATCTTGCTTACCATGTTCCTCCAGTCCCTCTACATCGGTTGTGAACATCGTCCCCGACTTTAGTGGCGCTTCCAATAATTCTGCTACAGCAGACCTCAAAGCTCGGTGCGAATCCGCTAAAGTCCTTGGCCTTGTTCGACACGATGCTACTGAACTCATGGTCGTCTACGACAGTGAGTGGTGTCACACTTGTTTTTCCGGTCTAACTTGAGCTTGTTTGACAGCGATGGGTTGCTATATCACTAAATATGGTCAACCGACGCGTGACTCTGCGTTCGTCCGCTGGGAGATCAAAGCCACTTCCTTCTTACACCGTCCTCCCCATATTCTCCTCTTTTCCTCGGAATTCATTGAAATTAGGGATGTACAGACGTGTCTGCTCAAGCAGGTGATCGAGGGCGTTGATCTACGTCTCCTTATTCAAGCACCACTGTCGGACGAGCCCTTGTTTGTCGCGATGCGGGGCCGCAAGGACGATGATGAAGGGCTTAGTGATCGGATCGTCGAACTTGTAGAAACTGGGGAATTTACGCCGAGTACCCCTGCCGCAGGATCGTTCAAAGCAGAGGGAATATGGGATGAGTGGGACGACATGTAATACCAGGGCGTAACAGGCTACCTTATAACAAGACGAAAATACGTACGAATACTGAGTAATTTGTTCTTTGTAAAGCTACCCATGTATTGATGGCTGCGTTATCGTATACTTGAATAAATCTGCCATTCCGGATGTATGTACAACATGTATAGTACAACAAGGGTTATTCTCAACTCTGATTGAACATCATGACGACCCATCCTGATCTGGTCACTCCTAGCTGGATATGATTGCCGTGGCAGCGGGATTCGGCATAGCAGATGTTATATCCTGCATCTGCACAGGCAATGGCACCGAGATCATTTCAACGTACCGCTTCGCAAGATGGACGGCAGCTATGAACGGCGGTAAAGCGCACACCAGAAGAACGGCGGCTGCAATCGTCGGCGAGTTCACGACGATCACAAGCTTGAAGACCGCCATACCGAATACGCCGAGAAGGGGGACGGCATGGAGAATTTTCGAGAGCATGGGGCTATCCTAGGGGTAAACTTAGACCAGGCGAGAAATCAGCACGGGCTGGAAGAAAGCCTACCTGAAGAAAGCGGGTGTTAACGGCGATGTGAAGGTTGATAGTATAAACGACAAGCGCCAGCGTCGTCGTTCCCAATGCGTTGGATGCTGAAATCGCATTGACGCTATCACGATCGCACGCTGTTAGCGATTGCATCGATACGACTCGGATTGGGAAATGACCAACGTGAGGAAGGTCATGAGCTGTTCGTTCGGTACACGCTTCAGCTTTGGGCGACATTAGCAAAACGTAAGATAATTCACCAAATTCAAGTAAAACTTCCGCAGGTCTTCCAGCTCTCTTGTGAGCTCGACCGAAAGGGTGATCTCGTCCCCCGAGTTGCCTCGAAGCGAACGGACTAGCTGGTGAAGTGACATCGCGAAAATAGAGGTATGAACGGGTATCTCGTACATGTACAAATATATAGGGAGAGCGGATCGAACATTAATTTCAACAGGGAACCCTTGTGCGGGGCTGGAGTGTCGAGGGTTTAGGCTGACCTGGCCCGCATAGGCATAGATGCTATCCCCTAGAACATTCATTGAGTTCTGGACCATAAAGAAACGGATAGTCTAGACCTTCCAGCTGCGCAGTGCAAAGATTGCTCGTGCCATAAAACGAGTCTCGAACGCGCCCAATATGGTTGATTTCTGTATAGGGTAGGGACGCGCAATCGGTAAGAGCAAATCGAACGGCGGGACAATGTAAAAAACCGGCGACGTCATCCAATCATGGAGAAATTTCCGAAGTCTGGACAACGCCACCAACAGCTGCTGTGCGTTGTAATGATAGGCATCTGCTGGACCCGATTAGTTCAAGTTAATGGGAGTGGCCTCGAACATTGCGTCGAGCACGCGTAGCCACAGGAACCACCCTACCCGACGGTGTCAGTGGTCTGGACCACTGGAATGCGTAAGAAGAGTTGGGCACGCGACAGCGGTATGGGTCATAACATCACCTCTTGGCCTGATAATCGGAGAACTGAGTGTACCACGTGACTTATATTTGTTTGGTGTCTGTTTGGCGTGGACGGTCGTGTGCGCCATTGACTCGAGCAGCGGTGTTCATGTCTCCAAAAGTCTCGCTGGTGAGTTCGAGGTCGCCTCCGACGTCGTATTTTTGAGAAACTCATTCTTTTTCTACCCACAGCGCGTTAAATTTTAATTTCTCAGCGCAATCAATATCTTTGCCGATCATCGCACGCCCCGCGCTGGTCTATCAAGTGTCTCAATCACTCCTCGACGCGACTCTCGGCTCACCTTTCATCAGATGAACCAATCCTCTCTTCATATGGATGAGGATGAGGATTCTCTCTTTGGCTCGCCCCCTCCGTGCCCAGCCAGAGGTAGGTCGCCATCCCAGGAGACCTTTGCCGCAAGAGAAGGCGGCCCCGTACTCGCAGTCCCCAGTACGGAAGTAAGCAGTAAAAATGTGGGGACCATTGCACTTCCTGGTTCCCATATGTCATGTGCTGAACTACCAGCCAATCTCCCAGCGTCGGGCTTGTCACTTGTTCGTCCTACCTCAAGTCATGATTCACTTGGCATCGTGTCACCAAGTGTCTCTGGGACACCTAGATCAGTTCACACACCGGTAACTGCGTCCCGGTCCTCCACTCGTTCTGTTCCTTCTAGGGCGACGAGTAATGTCCCCTCTGCTTCTACCTCTACCGGGAAGCGACGGAGTTCCAAAGCAAAGTCTGCAACGCCTGCGCCCTCTGCACCGTCCATCACCTTGCCAGGACCGAATGAGCCTACTCCACCTAATCTCCTCCGCTCCCAGACTTCCTTACTTGGTCTTGCGGGCCTGGTAGGTTGCGTCAAGCCTGCACAATTGTACACCCACAATCCTCAACCTGCTTTCCAACAACAACCTCGTTCACAATCGCCTACCCGTGGTTCGACACCAGCCCATCCGATCGTAATTGATGATGATCGGGACACTCCACGCATCGGAAAACAACCCCCTAGTCAATCCCAGATTCCACAGCGTCTCGATCGACTCAATCCCGAGGCGTTGCGCTCAAATATCATCAACTCTCTCACCAAAGAAAAGAACATTCTCCCCGTGCTTGAATCCTTGACAAAGCTTCTCAGTGGCGAACCACTCCCCCCAGCAAATTCTCCACCTCAGCCATTTGCGCGGCCTTATGGTCATAGCATGTTTAATGTGCAAACATCGGCTCCTGTAGCTTCCCTACCTGCTCTTGGTGATCCGACCACTCTCCCCATTCCACCCCAGAAACGTCGAAAGCTCAAGCATGTACCTGCTGGGGCAGTCGATTGGGATATTCCTTTCCCGTTCGCGGCCGGCGAGGGACCCGAAGCTTATCGAGACACTTGGGCACAAGTCAGAACGAAACAGCTCGTAACCCAATTACTGGACCTCGTCCAAAAAGCCGCCAAAAGAGCTGCTATCAAAACTGCGAAGAGCGGAAGGAATAATGCTCCTGGAAAACGGATCGGAGCTCAAAGTCCTCCGTCGTCCAGAAGTGCGTCTGTGGAGACACAGGTTGAACAGACAGATTCGACACAGCCGATCCCCCGTGAAACTCCGTTATATGTCGTCTCAGGTTCAGAAGGTACCGCTACTGGGACGCCTACGGACACCCTGGATCATTTCCTGGGCTCAGTGGAAATGCCCAACATGTTGGCTCGGGAACCAGAAGGCGCGATCGGTGATTCAGCGGTCCCTTGTGATTACTCAGAATTCGAAGAATGGTTATCTCAACTCAAGCAATTCGTACCACTTGACACCAGTGCACCTACTCCGGAGTTGGACTGGGAGACACACTCATCTGGGCCCTTGGATTCTTCGGCGTCGTCTGCGCCGAACGCAGTTGTTGCAATGCAACCCGATCCTTTGACATCCCCACATGTGACACGAGATGAATCAATCGATCCCGCCTTGTTGGCCATGTCTGAACGGGTTGGATCAGTGCCTCAATCTCAGTCGCTGGTGTCAACATCCGCGCTCGCGCTGGGTGACATCATCCAAGGGCTTGACATACCTTCGACGCTACCTGTTCTCGCCCACTCCCCACGCACGTCGTTGAGCTCCATTACAGAGCCACATACACCTCCTGAGGCTCTGGCTGATGTACCAATGCGTACGATAGCTCATCAGGAGCCCGTCCACGGTATGCATCTGTGTCTCTTTACCACCCGAGGCTGCACTCACGAGTCCTCCTCTTAGACCCTCTCGCTCACTCAGCCGACATTGATATGGGAAAGGAGCGTCAGTCACAACCTGCCGATCAAGCCCTGTCCCCTTCTCCGATGGAACCCTCCGAGCCTCGCATCACCGCATCACAGAAAGGAAAAGGACGGGCTAACGTCGCCGCTGCCACTCCCGCGCCATCTGCAATCGGTCGGTCTACATCTGGTGCAGTTTCTAGGACTACTCTCGACAAGCAAGCGATTCTCGAGCGTGCACGGGAGCGCCGGAAACAGCTTGCTGCGGAGATTGATCGTGCCAAGGTCGAGATATGGGAGACGAGTATCGAAAATGCGGTGTTGGTCCATTTCGTGAGGGATAGGTCGTCGTGATCTTGACCGTATGGGGTGTGCCGTAGCATAAGTCGTCCACCCAAGCGCACACTCAAAAATGACTCGTATTCAATTACATAAAGGTACATACACCCATCAAGCATACCATCATGTCAACATAAAATCGACTTGAGCTTTCTCTGGGAATTGCACGACTTGCCCTTCTTCGCCTGCTCCCTGATCTTCTTCACCCACTCATCCCAATGTTTTGCGTGCATCTCCCACGAACCCGTTCCAAACGCCTCCAGCCCGTCGTGCTCACTCAAAAAGTCTTGAATGTCCGCTGCCATCTCCCTTGCCTTCCCCCTTGCACGCCGCGCCCGATGCGTGAGACCCTCAGCCATCTCCCAGGCAACACCCTTGGACAACTGAGCATGGGTGGTGATCGCCTCCGAGGCGTCATACAGCCACTTGGCGCCCTTGCTCTTGATCTCCTTGGCGCGCTTCCGGGCATGCTCGTGTCGCACACGCAAGGTGTCCTTGACCGCCTCGAATGACTCTACTCGCTTCTCCCAGTGTATCGCCGACCGCTCGACCAACGTTGTCGCCTGAGTCAGGAATATCTGTGTTTGTTTGGATATCACTTGGACGAGGGCGTCGAGGGCATCAAGGATGTCTTGCAAATCCTGGTTCACGGCAGCAAGAACAACAGAGGCACATTCTTTGACAACGTCAGGGACGGAAGTGTGCACCAGGGCAGGAGCTGCGTGTCCGGCAGTGGCCGGTGCGGGATGATGGGAAGGTGCGGCACTTGCTTGCGGTACTACAGAAAGCCCCTTTGGCCGATTATCCGGGGGAAGGACAGAATGAGGAGGCTGTAACATGAGGTCTTGAGTGAACTTCGGGTGCTCCGACAGTGTTGATGGTATCATGCGCCGGAAGTTCGGGGAGTTGGAACGCGATAGCGTCAGAGACGTCGACTCCGCACAAAAGACCGACATCGACGATTCCCTGAATGACGAAGATACGACTACGGCCGAGCTCTCTAAAACCGTAGAGGAGGGAAGGCGCTCCCGATACGGCACAGGCCGAAGCATTTGCCAGAAAAGGCCGGAGGTGTAGTTAGGGTTGAGAGTTGTCAGGGCAGGAGAGGCGAACTGTTGAAGGGAGGTTGTGACAGCTGCCCGAACGACTACCCCAAGGACTATAGAAAGAATTGCGATGCTACGGTTTCTCATGAGTCAGCCAAGAAGAATCAAGGAGCAAGGAACCCTACATCGTCAGAGCATGTGTACTGGCCATTATCCCCCTGGACGCATTATTATCGCTAAACCACAGGCGAGAGAATGCCTGATAAACACGTGTCGAGTCCACGCTGTCAATCGAATCTTTGTCAACCACAAGATCGTTTGGTGTGATACGAAGTATTCGATGACCAGGAATATTGAGCATATCCCAAGCACCCTGAGAAGCCATCTCAATATTGCTGAGACCGAGAAGCTCGCTAGAATATGGCCGTAAAACTTGAATTGGTAAATGTAGCACGTGTTCAGGGAGATCCAGGGGACGAGATGGCGTGAAGACAATGGCGAGAGGACGAATGCCTGAAAATTGCATCAAATCAAGCTGCGCGTAGTTGCGGTTAGTTCACTCCTGAAAAACATCCAAGACCTACATCGTCCATTGTGTCATACGACTCGAGGGTCCTGTCAATGACAGTAATGACACGGGGGAATGCACGGTCATGTTCAAAGGGACCAGAAACAGTCAGCCGGCGCGTCGGGCCTTGCAAATTGTCGAGGTCAGGGAAAATGGTGAGTCCAGCACCATGTACGACTTTTTGCAACAGCTTGTTGACTATAGACCACTTGAGATTGGTAGATAAGCCATAGAGGAAAACTTTGAGTTCGGGCCCAGATGGAGACGTGGGTGCCGCTACTTGTGGCTCAGCTGAAGTCGTCCGGGAGGCGGAGAGCATCTCCTCGTCATCGGCATGGGAAGCATCTGAAGGACCATCCGAGTCGGTGGGAGAAGAAGGGATGTCAGAGTTGCGTTGAATCTCTTCGTAAGAAGTGCTAAGCGGCTCTCTACATGAACTAGTGATGGGATCCGGAAAGGATAAGCGAAGATCACGGGATGAATTATGGACGGTAGAAGCATGGAGAGAACTGGAACGCGACGAGCTGAGGGTGCTGACCATACTTTGATCAAGACCCTCCTTGACGCGTAGCTCCTCAGGAGAGGTCTCTGGGCCGTGATCCAAGTCCAAATGGGTAGGATGTTGTAAAACGGAGGGCACGTGGGGGTTGGACGCGTGGACGTCATTGGGCATGCCCTCGTCGGCGCTGTCGTCAATTAGGCCTTCCCATGCGTCAACGTCTCCGTCGCGGGAGCTTCCATAGCTCAAAGAGGAGCGCCTCGACCTGGAGCGAGGGCGATCCTCATGATCTGTCTCTCTGGTGGAATAGACCGAGTCATTGTCATCCGAGTCCTTGTCTGTACTGGCGATGTCGAGCCAGTCAGAGTCGGAGTGAGTTTCAGGCTCTGAGAGAGCGGAATTATCTGTAGGAACGGACATTGCTGGTGTAGTTGGTGGACGATACAATGAAAGGGGTCCTTGGCAGACCAGCTATATGTAGTCACCCTCTTTGGCTCTGTTTGACCCTAGGGTCCACAGCCATTCCAAATCCGGTCCAGTACCTCCTCCGACTCTACCCAGCGCGACGACCTCCACGGCGACGAGATGGCTCCGACATCATTGACAAGCCTGCCCCAGGACGTCCTCATTTTGATATGTCTCCGTTTGCTGGTCGAAGACGTGCTTGCTCTAATGCAGGTGATGCGAACGCTCTTGATACTCCCCTCACACGTTGAACACACCGTGGACACGTAGACATGCCGTGTTATGCATGGGCTTGGGTCGTTGGATTACATGTGGCGGATACTCCTCTCTGATTGGGACGTTCCTTTGGACCTCCCCTTGAATGCCGCTTTTGCATCGCTCCCAAGCCATCTCCTCCGCAGGGCCGCCGTGAGATCGCTAAAGCTGGACAGTAAATGGAGAAATCCTCGCGCCGAGATCCACTGTGCTCAGCGCATCATCTCACGTAATTCTTCCTTTGTAGATGGAATGCGTCTGCTGCCAGGCGGTCGATGGCTCGTCACCCTCCAATACGAACAGATCGCAAGAACACACATCACACTTTGGTCCACAGGAGATCCGAATGGCTGCCACTCGATTTTCAAAGCGACTGTTCTCGGTCGGGTCCGTTTTTTGCATGCACATCATCACCGTGAATTGGACCAAGTCACGATTGGCGTCGCCTTTGCGCGCGGCACCGCCGAGTGAGTGAGTTCAAGACCATAAGATGAGGAGTTGACGCACGCACAGATCCATTCACGTGTATAATGTTTTTCTGCAAGGCGATATGTCAACCCGCCATGCGTTGGTGTTTGAAGCTACCCCAGGTGAACTCTATCCCAAGGGTCGAATAGCAGCAATGAAGATAAATGGCAACGTCATGATCGCAGTTCTCATCCCCTTGCACTTATCACCGGAACATCAAGGTCAGATTGTGTGCGTGAACCTTGTTTCGAGAGCCACTGCCGCTCTCGAGTGTCCAGATTGGGTGAGTTAGGTATTCTCCCCTTGAACAGACGTTGCACTCATTAGAGGGATAGTCGTTCGCGTGGGGTCGTCTCAAACTCTTCCATCGATATTTTGTCATCACAACGGCGCCCCATACCCCGCAACCCACCATTGCTCGCATAGCTTTCTATGAGCTACCATCCGTCGTCCTTGACCATCAAGATTGTCTCTTCTCGCCTGTGTCGCGGTGGCCAGAATCGCTGGCCGTCAAAAGGTCGCTGATAGCCAGTACTTCGTGGAGTTCAGAGTGGCCACTGATCTGCGAGCTTTCCGATGACATGCCCACAAACGCCACGGAGAGTTGTTCGTTCACCATCTTCGCACATCCGATTTACAATGAACGGATGGATGTCGAACACCCAGGAATTGATATCCTTCGTGTCTCACTCAACGGGGGCGACGTCGAGTGTCTCCACACCCATGTACCGTGCCGTTCCATCCCATCCGTCGGAGAAGTTCGATTATCCTCGTCTGGCACGCGAGCGGTCTGGCTCAGCCCGGATCCCGATACGAATGAATGTACTCTCATGAAGTTTGCACTCGGACGGAGAAATGGAACAGAGTTGGGGTCTCGTGTCGCTACGTTGATGCCATCGTTCTCGGGCTTGCCTTTCAATCCTCGAGATTTTCATTCTTTTGTGTTTGACGAAATGTCGTGCAAGATAGCCGTCGGTCTCCCGTCCGGAGAGTTGTACATTCTACACTACTAGCAATGACTAGCAATGATTAGCCCCTATCACCTCCAGTAAGGCACGTGAGTCAAATCTGACTCGAAGAACGAGCTCATCGTGATCGACATCAACCACGCACCATTCAGACGACACGTCGTCGCTTCCAGTTTACGGAGCACCGAACGACCGACAGTCCCGTAATCTCGTATCTTTTTACGTCCTGTTGTGCTAATCCGATTGTCGTGTTCGTGATCGATCGGGACGTGTCTCGTACGACCGCACACATCCACTTGAAGGTTTCCATCATGGAGCAGGAAATCGACTGTTTTGTGCAAGCAATACTCATTGCCGTAGATCCGTCACAAGTCGCACTTCATCAGCAAGCTCTCGAGTATCTCTCCAATGTACAGCAAAATGTCCACGAAACGTGGCGTCTGGCTCTGACGGTGTTCATGGAGTTGGACTCTCAAGGACAAGGTCACAAGTACCCTGCGCAAGCTAGATTCTCGGCCCTGCGCATGCTAGACGAGTTTTTCGACAACCGGTGAGCACACTGCGCATGGCGTGCATCATGTCGCCTAGACGTACAACACAGGTTCGAACTACTAGACGGCGAAACGTTCCGAACAGTGCAACAGTCCATTATATCTTACATACAATCCGAATATGTTTATGGCCCTGCAGAATCTATGGCAGCATGTATGTGATTTCTTGCCTTCTCTTCCTCCTTCTCAATTCGTCCCTTTCCCCAGTCTTGCGCAACAAATTCTCGCATACACTTACATTGTTTTTTCTATGTACCTACGTGGAGCAATGGCCTGCCTTCTTTACCGACCTGTTCTCTCTGCTCCGTGTGGCAGAATCGAGCTCCCAGCAAAAATTCAATCGCCACGTGTCTTTGCTTCTCTTCCACCTTATCCTTGAGATATCCGGAGAGGTTGCAGATCAAACTATCAAGTCAGCACGGACATTTAATCCTGTTCGCCATACGCGGGATGCCCGTGTGAGAGACGCAGTGCGAGAACGTGATGCTTCCTTGATTAATGAGGCCGTTCTAACCATCATCGCCGACGGGGTCGAGCGCATGGCAATTCTACGCAAGTCAGATGACGTGGATTCAAAAACATTGGGCGACTCGGTCGAAGTTGTTGATTGGGGCGTGCGGACATTCGGATCTTACGTCGGTATGTGATCAAAGTCGTATACAGGGGAAACTCAGGTCTTGACTCTCTGGATAGGTTGGATCGACATCAACTTGACCGTGACCCCTACCTCGGTTCCCATGCTCTTTACTCTTCTCTCTGACCCGTCGCTGCCTATCCGACTGGCGACATCCGCCGCCCTGCTCCGGATTGTCTCCAAAGGATTGAAAGAGCCAGAGGACAAGTTACAATTGATAAAGGTGCTCTCCCTAGGGCAGGTCATCGATGCACTGGAATCGAGAACGCGCGAACAGCAGATACAACGAGGCTCGGACGAGGATGAGGGAGAAGAGTCGTATCGCGAAGCCCTTGGAAAGCTCCTGAATGCGCTAGGTTTGGAAATCATGAAATTGATTGATGTATGCGTTTCTATTCTACTTGAACACCATATCTGATGTGATCCCTAGGATGATGCAAAACCTGAAGTTGTAACGGAGGCTAAGCAGTTGCAGAGCCAGGTTCTACCTGTCATGCTACGCTTCATGGCGGACGACTACGATGACACCTGTTCAACTGTATTTCCACTGCTGCAGACCGTGCTCGCCAATGTATGTTATTCTTGACATTTAACCGATCTTTAGCTGACTTGAGTAGTACAAGAGGACCAGGAAGGTGTCTTCAGATCCACTAGACGATGCTACCAGGTCTTTCCTTACATCACTACTGGATGTCATTATGCGAAAGATGAGGTGGGAAAAAGATGAGGATCTTGCTGATCTAGACGAAGACGATCTTGTAGCTTTTGAGGGCCTTCGAAAGGTAGTGGGTCTGTGTCATCTTTTTGGGCGTTACTAACTTTCGGCAAAGGACCTGAGAACATTCATGGATTCTATCCTAACCATAGAACCCGATCTGGTCACTACGGCCGTTCGAACACTGGTACTTGCAACGTTCTCAGCGCACGGAAATGGTGTGCACGTGGAATGGAACGACGCGGAACTGGCTGTGTATCTCGTGTATATTTTTGGAGAAATCAGCAAGAGTACGTATCGTTAATTCTCTGACGCCGACGCGCTTACGTTGCACTAGGTGGTGGTAAAGGTCGCGCAGCGTTCTGCTTGGCACCTGCAATACCAAAGGAAAAAAAGAGGGAAGTTGACTACTCTGACTATCCTCTAACTCCTCTTGGCGAGATTCTGTTGGCACTTGTGCAGTCCGGTTTCTCGGCATATCCGCATCGTGCAGTTGTCATGCAATTTTTTGAGACCGTAGCTAGATACGGTGACTTCTTCAAAATTCGGAAAGATTGCAGTGTGCCAACAATGGTAGCTTTCGTTAGCGACCGGTGAGCGACACGACACTTATTTTTAGGCCGTTGCTTAGTCCTCGTAAAAGCGGACTTCACAACACGGATGAATCCGTTCGACCGCGTTTGTTCTACCTTTTCCACAAGTTCATCAGAGAAGGCAGGAATGACGTCCCTCCCGACCTCGCAATTAATCTTCTGGAAGGTATCAGGGATCTTCTGGTTATTCATATTGAAGTGCCGAAGATAGAAAGTCCAGAAGATGATCCGCTCACGGAGGCCATCAAGAACCCTGGATTATTTGATTCACAGCTGTATATCTTCGAGACCGTCGGGATCCTTCTTTCCTTGCTATTCAAGCTAGCAGATCAACAGGCCGGTTTGCTGCTGTCAATCGTCACCCCTTTGTTGGAGGACTTGTCGACTAATATTTCGGTGGCCAAGGGGGACAAGGACGTAATACCCATCTTGCGTGTTCATCATATCATCATGGCGCTTGGCAACATTGCGAAGGGTTTCCCGGATTACCCATCCCCCGTTCCAGAGGGGTACACCTTTGCTCCCTTGGAGGTATTCCGTCAAGCTGCACAGGCCATTCTTCTTTCGCTGGAGGCTATGAACACCGTCAAGTGTGTTCGAGACGCGGTGAATACATTCCTGGCTCTTTAAAGGCTATTCTAGCTGACTCTTTCTAGACCCGACACGCGTTTGCTCGAATTATCGCAACTACTGGGTCCAACGCAACGCACCTTATTCCGCCACTGATGGCTAATCTCCTTGTACACTTCGAGCCGTCTGAACTCGTTGATTTTATGAATTTCATCGGCCTGCTGATCCATAAGCTGCAGGTAAGTCTATGTTCCGAGTGCGTGTCCGATTTCCCAGTTATTTTTTTTGCAGAAGGACATGTTCGATGTGTTGGACGAGCTTTTGGGGCCGCTCAATACCCACATTTTCCAGCTCCTCTCTCAGCCGGCTGCTGGTACTGATGACGACCTGGCTCATGTTGACACGAAACGTTCATACCTAACGCTCCTCACCAGCGTAATATCATCTGATCTTCATGACGTATTCATTTCCGAGCGTAAGAAGCTCCTTGTCGTCACGTTGGATGTGCCTCACTCCTTCCCGTAGGGAATAAAAATTCACTGGAGTCCACCCTTGAGAACATCTGTCAGTTCGCACAGGACCTCTCCGATCAGAACAGCCAAAAGTCTGCGTTCTCTTTCTTCGGGCGCTGCGTCCAAGTTTGGTGTAATCCACAACCACCCTCTGGTGGAAACACGCCCAGACCACAGATTTTGCCCGGGTTCGAGCGTTTCGCCTATGAACGCTTGGTTCCTGCTGCCTTTGCGGTGTTGTCCTCACCTCAGTTTAACCCCAAAGACGGACAAATGCTTATGGTGAGCCGAGTAAACTTGTGCAGAGTCGGTCCTGGTTCTGATCAGCTCATTAAAGGTGCTGCTGGAGATAGCTAATTTCCTGCAGATGGTGTCCAAAACTAGGGGCACGGAGGCACATGACTTTTTCGTAAGCGTATTTTTACCGTCCCAAAATTGGCCGCCAGATACGGCACTGGAGTTCACGACAAGGTTGCGGGATTTGGATAACAAAGCGTTCCGAAAATACTTTTCCGAGTTCGTGAAAGCGTCTCGATCTCATGGCGTTTCGTAGCATATATTAGGTACATAATGCGTAGACATGGAGCAATGCACGAGAGTGTTGGAGGTTGTTTGGCAAAGACTTTGGAATCTAACAAGAGCAAACAAATGATCCTAATTCAGGCATCAGGTAAAGAACTGATGGAACAAAATATCGTCTGTTATTGAGGGATGGCGTCAAGTAAGTTGTTTACTTCGGAGCGCTGTTCGCCGCCTGAAGTGTTTACGTGGAGCTCGCCGCGCAAGTAAACCAAAAATCGTGAGTAAATAGACCCTCCTCAATGGATCGCTGACCCCCACGCCTGCAAAGAAAGCACCACGGAAGGTACGCCGCCTTTAAACCATCCATGAGCGTTCAAAATTGAAAAGCTGTAGCACGAAGCAGAGGTATCCCCAGAAGAAACATGGAATCGCCTGTCTAAGAATATACGCGAGATTCATAACCACAATGCATCCAAGCTCTCGTTTGAAGAGAATTATCGCTATGCATATAACATGGTGCTCTACAAGAGCGGTTCCATGTTGTACAAGGGCGTTTGTCGGCTCGTGACAGAGAACATGGAAAGGCTCGCCAACGAGGAAATCGTACCAACTTTTCCCAGCCGTGGCAACAACGACCCGATGCAACAAGGCCAAGAGGCTGAGCTTTTGTTGCGTGCGCTCAGACGGGTGTGGGACGACCATACCGGAAACATGTCGAAACTGCGGGATCTTCTCAAGTACATGGTACCTTTGTTTTTGTGCGTCCCCAGTATTGAACTGCTCACGCATGTCAGGATCGCGTGTACACGAAATCAAACGACGTGCCAGAGATCTGGGACGCCGGTCTAGAGATTTTCTTGAAGTGCATCGTTCGCCCTCCGATACAGGATCATGTCGTTTCCGCCATTCTGACTCTGATTCAGACCGAGCGAGATGGCTATGTGATCAGTCGCTCAGCTGTGAAGGAGTGTGTCGATGTGCTCCTCCAGCTTGTGGTAGATCAGGAAGGGAAGACGGTTTACAAAAGGGACCTCGAACCAGCGCTTTTATCCGCTAGCGAAGCGTTCTACAAAATTGAAGCCCAGCGCCTAGTGAACACCTGTGATGCCCCAGAGTACCTACGGAGAGTCAGTCTCATGCTTGTAGGGCTCCGTCACCTCGCTGATGCCATGTAGGCGGAGAGTCGATTCATTTCTGAAACATCGAGAACACATCACTACCTCTATTCCCAAACTGGCCCACCGTTGCTCAGGACGCTTGAAAAGTACCTTTTGACGCAGAACTTGTCCGCTGTCATTAACATGTCTAACTCGGGACTTGACTCGATGATCGACCTGGACAAAGTGGAGGATCTTAATCGTCTCTATCGACTCTTCACAATGGTTCCCACTGGCCTCCCGGCACTGAGACGCTCACTGAAGGATTCTGTCATACGCAGAGGCAAGGATGTCAATCAGTCTTCTCTCCCTACCGACGTTGTAGAGGATGTTGACGCTGATATCGATGAGACCGAGACGGCAGCAGCTACGTCGAAGGGGAAAGGGAAAGGGAAAGCCCGTCCCCAGGGTCCGCCTCAAACTCTAACGTTGGCACTAAAATGGGTGCAGGATGTCTTGGACCTCAAAGACAGGTTTGACCGGTTATTGAGGTTAGCCTTTGGAGGCAACAGAGAAGTCGAGAGCGCTTTGAATGAGGTATTTATGTGTTGTTAGCGTTTTCCTGCGCTAATGTAACCGCACAGGCTTTCGAAGACTTTGTCAATCTCAACGAAAAGGCTCCCGAGTTTATCTCTCTGTTTATCGACGAAAATCTCAAGAAGGGTCTTAAGGGTGTAGGTTGACCTCGGATTGACGATTCATTGCTACTCACTGCTGTTGTATAGAAAACAGATATCGAGGTCGACTTGGTCTTGGACAAGACGATTATGGTGTTCAGATATATTACTGAAAAGGACGCGTTCGAGCGCTACTATAAGAATCACCTTGCCAAGCGCTTGCTCCATGGTAGATCTGTCTCCGATGATGCCGAGCGCGGCATGTTGGCCAAACTCAAAGTCGAGTGTGGTTATCAATTCACGCAAAAGCTGGAGGGTATGTTCAACGACATGAAGATTTCTGCCGAGATGATGCAGAGTTACCGACAACATCTCCAAGATACATCGGTAAGTCAAGCTGGTTTGCAAAGTTCGAGAGAAAGCTCAGTCCCTCCCAGCCTCCCGAGTTGGAAGTATCGGTGACAGTCATGACCTCGACGTTTTGGCCCATGTCACATACTGCATCTACCTCTGTTCTTCCTGAGATCCTGTCAAGATCTTGCAAGTCCTTCGAACACTACTATCTGTCTCGTCATTCAGGTCGACGGTTAACATGGCAACCATCCCTCGGAAATGTTGATGTCCGCGTGCAGTTCAAAGCCCGGAAGCATGATCTAAACGTTTCAACGTTTGCCCTGATCATCCTTCTCCTGTTTGAGAACGTGGAGGAAGACGGGTTCCTAACGTACCAGGTATGCAGCGCGTCACTTCTGGAGGGATCCACGTTGACATCTTCCCCGATTTACAGGAGATCAGTTCCACGACGTTGATACCAGAAAGCGAATTGCAACGCCACCTGCAATCGCTCGCCTGCGCCAAGTACAAAGTTCTGAAGAAGCACCCGCCGGGGCGAGACGTCAACCCGCAAGATTCGTTTTCCTTCAACAGCGGTTTCACGTGCCCGATGCAGAGAATCAAGATCGGCACGGTGTCTGCCAAAGTAGAAAGTACGGAGGAACGGAAGGAGACTCGGGAGAGGATCGACGATGAGCGGCAGTATCAAACAGAGGTATGAAGTGTTATTCGTCTGGTCACTGTTTTCTGACCGTGACCTGGTTTTTAGGCCTGCATCGTTCGAGTGATGAAGGACCGAAAGCTCATGACTCACAATGATCTTATCAACGAAGTCACCCGACAGCTGGCAGCGCGGTTCCAGCCTAACCCACAGGATATCAAGAAGAGAATCGAAACATTGATAGATGTGAGTTCGCATAAACTGGAGGGTGTACTCGACGTTGACTTGTGGTTTAGCGAGAATATCTGGAGCGCTGTGATGATCGTAAATCATATAAATACCTGGTGCGTCGCTGGTCTCGCTCGCTAGTTACGATATGGTTTACTCTTCCGTCCAACGCCAGGCATGATCTCAGATAACCTACCTAGTTCCTTCACTTACTGCTAATAAAGATTACATGTAGTCACATCTCTCACTTTCACCAGTCGCAAGGATAAGAAATCATTTATGGTTACTACACATCAAAGCTTGACATGACATGCAGGCTCAAAAGACGGTCGCAGGGAAAACGAATTCCACCGCGACATCCTCCGAGACTTGGATGACCTGGGGTAATTAATTTGGGCTAACAAACGGGATATTCCCGCACTCCGGTAACAACTAGTGCCAGCAGATGGGCTTGGCTTGACCTCTTTTCGCTTCCCCGCACGATCTGACTCAAGCACCATGCCTCTTAGACTGCTTAGCAACAAAAATTTGCCACCAGGACTGTCGTACAGTGTCAGCGAAACTCTGGCTCGGAGTAAATGACACCTGCTCTTCACTGACCCTCATAGGGCCAGCTCCGTAAGTATCTCATCGACTGCAATCGGACGGGGATTTTGCACAACATCGAGGACGCAACCACACCCTCGATATCATCGATGGTCGAAGTCAGGAACTGTCTCCACGACGTTCCACTTCCGCCGCACTGTAGAGGGATGAGTCCGATATCGGGCGGCAACGCAGCAATCACCACTAGCCTTCAAGCTTCAACAAAGCACGAGGCGTCAGACAACGGCATAGTGGCTATATGATTCTAGTCAGCAACGAGAACGCCGTGAAGTTGTTTAGGGCGACGCACCACTCCGCAGCCACACCGAAGGGGTTTCCCAAACCAAGGGGACAAAGCGGTGGGATCACATATATATATTGACTCATCTCACTTTAGGGCTGGCGTTTCCCACGGTCTGACACAGCAACCATAATAATTAATGGTATACCTATAGACTCTGTCTATCTGGTCTAGAGTTTTATAGCTCGTCTCTCCTGTGGCCTTCAGACCCGTAGAAAGCTTCCCCAAGTTCTATTGTTGACAAGAATGAGTCATGGATTCTTCCAGAAGACGGAAATGAGCCTTACTTCGACGCATCTCCGAGTTAAGTTCCGCAGGGAGAACGACAGTGTATTCTATATACAGATTGCCATGCCCGGACTGCTGGAACAGGGGCATCCCTTCCTCTTCCAACACTTGCACGTAGCCTGAAAAAAAGTGTTGGAAAGGTGGAAGATGCGTTACTAAAGAGTACACACCAGGCTGTGTAACACCTGTGCGCTCAATTTCCACCACATCCCCATCAAGATGTGTGATATTGCGCGTGAAGCCCAGCAAGGCCTGTAAAAGCGGGTGGAGAAGATATAAGTGCACTCTAACCGGGAGGACTAGACCCATACCTCGTCAACGCCAATCGTCTCTCGCCAGTAGAGCGTGCTCTCTTTCCTTCGCCAACCACCTTCCTCTTTCCGACTGCGCACGCGCAAGATAATGTCGCCCGGCTCCCAGTCAGGACTCTCATCTCCCTCGCCGTCGAATAGTATATCGTGTCCTTCAGGCATCCCAGGATCGATATCTACTGTATATTGTTGTATGTGTTCAACGACTTTTGCGCCATTGCAATGCGGACATTTCTTCACAATCACGGTCCCGCGTCCGCCGCACTCATTGCACGTCACTTGGGTTTGTGCGAACATGCCAGGGAATAGCTGTTGCTTGGCCAACTTGACCCCTGACCCTCCACATCCACGACAGGTATGAATGTCACCATCACTCGCAGCACCAGAGCCTCTGCAATGGTCACAGAGGATATGTTTTCTGAGTGAGAACTGACATAAATGGATCAGCACTCTTAACGAGCAGCGGAGTGAGAAAACACACATCGATACTAGCACCCTTGTACCTGATGAAGGATAAGTTATCCGTGGCGGTATGATTGCGTATGGAAACATACATTTCGCTAAGAGGAACCTCCATTTCCATCATCACTGTCGGTCCTTTACGTGTTTGCTGTTGCTGTGCGACTGTGGTGTGCGATATGAGATTGTCGAACATGAGGTATTGCAAGGCTCACATCCACCACCGAAGAAGTTGGAGAATATGTCAAAAGGATTGGCATGATGTTGTTGCCCGCCTTCGTGTGCACGCAGACCTTCCTATGTATCATCGACGGTTCGTCAGCGCTAGCGGGGAGAGACGAACGGTTATTCTACCTCGCCATGCCGATCATAGATTTGGCGTTTCTGTATAATAAGAAAAGTGGTAGTTATGTCACTCGGTGCATGTTTCAACTTACGGTCTCGTCTGAAAGCACTTCATAAGCTGGAATCGCTGTCAGCGCCAATATACACATCACGGTAGACATTTGCTACCATGTGCTATTTCGACAAACTTGTCTTCCGCTCCTGGATCTTTGTTCTTATCTGGGTGATATTTACGGCTAAGACGCTTGTAAGCCTTTCTTATGTCTTGCTCCGAGGCATGTCTGGACACTAGAAATCATACATGAGTCAAAAGACATGGTGTGCTCGGTGGGTGCCTCAAGACTGACAGTCTAGAGTTTTATAGAGATCCGCTGCGCTAACGAGCGCAGAAACGGCCAACAAAAGGAGCAGCACCAACACGGCCGATGTTGGCATGGCTGTAAGAGAGTTGCTAACAGACCGAGATCATAGTAACAGACACGTATATCGTGCCGGCACGTGACCATAGACGTGCGCAAGCGAAACACTGCCAGTGTTCGACGACGTCCAGCGGGTAATGTTGGCCCGACCGCATCTTGCCCGAAGAGTTTTTGCTACGGTTCGACGTAGACATTACTCGGACGTCCCAAATTACCACTCCAAAGTCAGAGGTCGTCCTTTTCCAGTGCAAGCGACGACAAGGGCTGAACTATTGTGTTTCCAGCAATCCCGTTTGCTTTCTCCCCGGAGGACGCCATCACTCACATCGGTGTCGCTGCCTCGGTCGCCGGGTACGTCGGCAAGTCACGCAAGGGCCAACCCAATGTGCCGTTCAGGACGCTCGTCGCTTCATTTCTCGCCAAGTACTTCCCTACGAATGGATTTCAGCCGCACAGCCCAACGCGCATCCAACCATTATACTTGCCAACATGGTTCGTACGCGCTGAGCTCGAGGCTACGGCTTGGCTTTCTTCAGAGTCTGATGCGGAGGAGTCTCAGGTGTGTCACACGCCCTTTGGTGACTCTGATCTTACTCGTTCGTAGTGTGAGACGGCCACGGTACAATTTGAGGACTTGTACGTGGATCTTGACAGCTTCCTTCTCGGTGCTAACGCCCGTTCGATAGGTACCTACCAGGTATGCTCACGTGTATCCTTGTCCTGGAGCATTCCGTTTCAAAACATTCGATCTAGGGTTCAGCATGGATTTCAGCCGTGCAATGGTTCGGGATCCACCGACACAAATCGAGCTCGCCAAGCCATTCTCCCCCGATTTAGCACACCAGTGGGGACTCGATGTGATGTGTCTCCCATACAACGTTCTACCTTTGGATATCCTCGACGACGCACGCGCACTCTCCTACACTGACGCAGTCATCAGCGAAAACGTCCGTTTCAATCCACAATCGATCAAAATGAACCTCGTACGCAACCATAGCCGCAGATTGACTCTTTGTTCTCAGACTTGGATAGGGCGCCGCCTACCCAGTTCTTTTACCAGTGTATCTCGCACAGTATATCTCGGGAGAACCTTGGCCACCCGTGACTATGATATTAGCGGCTCATAGTGAACCGGTGAGCGACTGTCGTTGAGGTCACACGACTCGCATTCAAGCCGTTTCAGGGAGTGCATTACATTCATATCCCCCATCCAGATACGGAAGACAGTATCCGACTTCCGTTTGAAGAACTCATGGCTGATCAGGACGACTACACCCAGATTGGCAGCACTCCGGACGACGCCGAGATCCGCGCCGTGGTGGTTAACCCAATGGGCGACAACCTTCTCTCTGATGAGCTATCATCGTGGTTGAACGATAGATTTCAACAGCGAAACTCACCCGCTTCTATGGCGGCTAGACGCCCAATAGATATGGAAGATCCCCGAATCCGCGAGTGGACGCGGGAAGAATTGGATCCTGTTCACAGGTGGTTACACATGGGTCGAGCGCACTCCTTTTTCAAGACGATCCTCAAGGTGGGGAGTCCTTTCTGGACCTTATCCTCACACGCGTTAAACAATGATCCAGAACATGAATCTGGACGAGAGCCATATCACGCCGCTGAAGCCAGGGGCACAGGGAGAGGCAAAATTCGTGGTCGATCTATTCGAGACATTCCTCAAGACTGACCCAGAGAAGGCACGAAAGTGGCAAGAAACGCGTGCTGCATCGACTCCGGAATGGTGGAGGAAATGGGAAGAAAGTCAAAAGCCACGACGACGATCTCTATTATAGTCACGCGATATCTTTGACATCCATCTCGCTGCGTTCAACCCTTGCTCGATAAATAGCGAGTCAATCCTAGACTAGTTACAGAGTTCTATCTATTTAATCCACTTTTCGTGCCCACTTTCTGCCAGAAGGAGACGGAGACGCGGTGCCATGCCGAGCGGGAGGGACTGGCGTCTTTGAGAGGACGACAACATCGACCTTCTCCTTCATCTGTATCCACTCCTCCTCGTGTACCACACCAATGGGTGTCTTTGAGTACACCTCCTTTTCATCTTTGCCCCAGTACATCCACATTTGTACCCCGAGCACGATGTTCAGAACTAGGGCTAGGGCAAACCCTGCGGCCACGATTGTATCGCCGACCTCGGTGGCGGTGGTGAAGAGGCGGGCGAGGCATCCTGCAATTTGGGCAACCACAGCAAAGGCTGAAAGCTGGCCTGTCGACTGGGAATGAGCGTTTTGCATAATTTGAGGGAGCTTTGAAGACAAGGAGAGTGGGAGGGTGGCGAGTTGGAAGAGTGCCAGGGTGTCCTTGGGCGCCACGTAAAGAGTAACGGCGGAAACAATGGTTCCTACGGCTGTCGCGACGAGTCGTCCTGCGGTATTTTGTGCCTTTCGGAGTGGCTTTGAAGGCAAATAAATGATCAGGAATGTAATGAGGGTATTCTGGATGGTGAGAAACAGGTTCTCTCCATAGGTAGAGAAAGGGAACTCGTTCCTGTAGGAGTACGCCGTCGTGATGGCGTATGCGAGCGTTTCCAGGATATATGCGGGCAGGGAGAGGCCGCGAGCAGACTGCGCGGACAGGACTCGAGTGGCATGAGCCAGTGGCGTACAAGACGAACGATCGAAAGCTTACTGAGCAATAGCTGGGGCACCTTCATGATAGAGCCCCCGACAACGATCCCCAGGCCCAAGCCCTTGGAGAGGGCATACTTGAGACAGTCTACATCACCGACGTTGAGGTTTTCGACCAGAGACGAGTAGCATTTCTATTTAAAAAAAAACAAGTTTGTCCGCACGAAAGCGTAGATCGTACAAGGCACATACCTCGCCGATGATGGCAGTTCCGAGGTCTACGATGAACCAGGGAAGGTTCTTCGTAATTGCGGTCATGGTGGGTTGTGGTGCAAGTTACTTATGGCACGGGTCCAACGTGTCATTTCCTCCACATTGTGTGGCTGTGCTGATACGACGATCTACTTGCCCAATCAGCAAGAAAAAAAAAAGGAATGGCCGAGTACGACCTCTCAAAGACGATCATACCGTACTTGGATCGCCATCTCGCGTTCCCGCTGCTCGCTCATCTCGTAGAGATCTCGTTGTTCCCGGTCGAGCAGGTCCAGGCGGCCCAGTATGAACTCGCCAAGGGCACCAACATGGTCGACTATGCGGTTAGCTTGTTCGAGCAGCTAAACCCTGATGAGGGAGTTCCTCAAGGTCTGTGTATCTCCCGATCTCGTCTCTGAAATTACGCCCAATCTGTGACGACCCAGAATTCTCTGGAAAACGGGAAAGGGCTGTCTCAACCAACGAGCGACTACAGCAAGAAGCTCAAGCCGTCCTGGACGTGATCGAAAATCCGGACGTTGCACAGGCGCTTCGCCAGGATAAAAATCAAAACCTGCAGTATCTCAAGGACAATTACAACGTATGCTTGTTCGATATCTCGTGTTCGTGACCCACTCAATACCTTTCTTCCAGCTCACATTGGAACAAATAACCGCGTTGTACAACTTTGGTCAGTTCCAATACACCTACGGAAACTATAGCGGCGCAGCGGACTACTTGTACCATTTTCGCGTACTCTCTACCGATACGGAACTCAACACCTCCGCACACTGGGGAAAACTCGCCTCGGATATTCTAACTGGAAAATGGGAAACGGCTCTTGAAGAGCTCAATACGCTCCGAGATGTCATCGACTCTCGTTCATCGTCGTCTCTTTTGACGAGCGCTACTGAGTCTGCTGCCCTTACGCAACTCCACTCGCGGACGTGGCTCGTACACTGGTCGCTCTTTGTCTACTTTAATCACCCGCAGGGTCGTACGCTCCTCCTCGAGACGTTCCTCTCCCCCACTTATCTCAATACTATCCAAACCTCTTGTCCTTGGATTCTGCGTTACATTGCCACCGCTGCGATTCTCTCCCGAAAATCTGCTACAGGCAACACCAGCGCCTCGTCGCGTGTACGGCATTCTATCCGGGAGATCGTCAAGGTCATCCAAACCGAAGAGTACCAGTACCAGGATCCCATCACCTCTTTCCTGAAGGAGCTCTACGTCGAATTCGATTTCGAGGCTGCCCAGCGGGAGCTGTCAGTTGCGGAACGTGTTGTTGGGGACGACTTTTTCCTCGGAGAGTTCAGAGAGGACTTCTTGGACAATGCACGTTACTTGATCAGCGAAGCGTACTGCCGCATACATCAACGTATCGATATTGGGTGCGCTGCTTATGGTTCCTGAAGAAACCAGTGCCCCTCTCATCTTTGCTTCTACAGGGACCTTTCGGAGAGGCTGAATCTTACCAAGGATGAGGGCGAAAAGTGGATCGTTAATCTCATCCGCGAGACTCGGATGGGTGCCGATGCAAAGATCGACCTAGAAAAGGTGAGTATATGCGTCGACGTTCAAGACGTTTTCTCATGCAAACATTTGCCAAGAACGTGATCGAAATCCACCGTTCCCCATTACCAGTGTATCAATCGGTCATTGAAAAAACCCGTGGACTGGCGTTCCGTACCCAAGCATTGGGTGCGGGAATGCTGCAGCCTCGCCAAGCTGCACAGCAGAATCAATCGCAGCCAGTGGAGGGGGCACGATGATAGCTTGGATTTGATACATCACACCCGCAGTGCTTTAAAGTTTCTTTTTTCGCGTCATCATTCCAAAACATTCTTGGAGTGACATCGAGCGTCTACAAGATTTCAGTGGCGTACAATTTATTGCATGCATTCCACAAGATCACTTCCAGCACCTGTTCCCATTCCTTAGCTAGATGGAAAATGTTCGAAATATGACTTACAGTATGTCGTACCCACGTGTGATGATATGTTCCACTCCACCATAGGCCACGTTACATCCACCCTGAGGTACCCATGATCAGCGACAAGGTGGACGTATCAGACTACTCACCAGGTGTTCACCGGTCTTACCTGGGACTCTCACATCCCGCACGGTGCCCATCGCATGGTAAAGCCGTGCTCCATTCTCTTCATAGCCGCCCTGCACGGGAAGGCGGCCTGCAGGAATCCGACCGAGGCTTGTAGGCACCCACACCATCGTCTCTGGATCGAATGGCAGAAGGTCGTAGCGTCCACTATGTTCGACCTCGGAACCACTAAACGGGACACGGCAGGGTGGTTTCAGACACGGGGCGACTTTGCATGGGTGAACAGAGTTGTTGAATATCGCAGAGCCGAGGTAGATGGGGGATGTGCCGTCGGTGTCATAGCATGCAGGACTGCTAGTCTGCGGCAGAATGGGAAAGGGAGAGACGTTGTCCAGTGGGATGCGATAACCTGATGGAGGTGGTCGCGATGGTGCGTAAGGAGGAGGGGGTGAAGATCCCTCCTTGCTATCCTTGCTATCGTTAAAGGTCATCCTAGTGAGATGTGATTTCCGTTCCGAGCAAGCGTACTTTTTGACACATACATACTGATCCATTTACACAGGCTGTGGACGCTCGCCTGTCGGGGTTACGTATCAGCGTCGCCCACACATGCAGAGGGGCTCAGTAACATGTTGCTGGGCGACCCCTGTTCTACCACTACCAGTACACCAAACACCGTGCCATGGTGATTGGGTATTTCTTTTGGGCATCGCATCGAGCTGACGACCATTCATGGCTCGCTAGATCATCAAACTGGAGCCCGTCGACTTTGCAACCCCTGTTGACCAAAAGGACGCCATCATTCTTCGTCTACCAGCACCAGCACCCCAGCCTCTGCGTCGTAGAGGCAAAGTCGAAGTTCTTCTCCCAACGCGGAAACGACTCTTCGGAGACAATCCACCCGTGTTCGAAAACGCATCCACCTTTATCGAGAAGAATAAGCTTGTAGACGCCGTCAAGGAGGAAGAGAACAAACTAGCTATTCTCTTTTCATATGTTCGAATCGCTGGGTCCCTCTCTTACCGTACGTTTCAGTGACGTCTTGTCTTGCAGGGCAAGGTGGAAATCAAGAAGGAGGAAATGCTCTCCGAAGACGTCATCAATCGCCGACTTGCGCTCGTCCCTGCCTACGATATCACGTTGGATCTGGCGATCAGGGACGTGACAACGACGAGACAGTTCACTTCCAAACGCTGGGGAGGAAACACGCAAGCAACTTTTCCAGACATCCGGAAAGAAATGCTCGCTCGCCACGGAATGGATGATTTCATGTACCTGAACCTCTTGTACAATCCGCACGCGCCTCAATGGCCTGGATCTCCAGGATTGTTTTTTGCATCGGCCGCTTATGGGGATGCAACCGAATGGGCTAAACCCGCGCGAGTGTTGGTCAGGTTAAAGGCCAATTGTTGGTTATACGTGGGACAGTACGAATGTACGCCCGCGCTGTCGCTTACCCCGGACGAATGGAAGTCACAAGTACCAAAGGTAGAGTATCTGTGTTCGGTTGCGACGCTCCCCTCACTCGACGTCGTCCTCAGGTGCAGCAGACGTGGGCCACCAACGTCTCAAAACATGATTGGGGGATAGATATACGCGCAAAGATCGTCCTTCGAAAGAGGCTCCGCAGAATTCCTACCATCAACGAAGTCCGAGATGCAGCTGATTCGAACGAGAAATTCCACGTCACCCCAGAGGAGATTCACCGCGCGTTTGATGAAGGCCATGCTGTTCGTTATTTCTTATCGAATCTGTGATATTGACGGACGCAAACTGGTCAGATCATACAATCGTGGTGCATGAGATGCGTCGGCTACGATGAAAATTTCCAGCGTGAAATCGCAGCTGGAAATGCTGCAGACTAAATTCATCGTCAAGCGAGCTAACGATTCGTTCGTACATAACCACACTCCCCCTTGTCAAGCTTCTGGGGGCCCAGATCGCGACCGTGGGGCAGTGGGCTAGCACCACGAGTGGTAAACAATTAAACCCATGGTTTGTGGACCAAACTGCGCAATGCAAACTGTCAAAACATACAACCATCTAGCCGTCAAAAGAAGTCGGGATCAACTACGAAAAATGACGGGTTGAATAGAGTGTGATGGACAGATATAAACGTCCAAGCAAGAAACGGTCGTTTCTTTGAAGAGGTACAACCCCGACCCCGATGATGGCTTGAGAACTCTCGATGCTTCTGTGTTGCATTCCCTGAACAAAACACAGTATCTTGATCACGGGTGTGAGTTGTTGTCCCTCCTCTTTGGGCCAGTCCCTGCCTGTTTGTCGACTGTCAGTGCTTCAGTCCCCGATGTACTCATTTGAAGGGTTGGCTCTCTGAACCACGGACTCGCTTGTCTGCGCAAATAATCGTCTCAGCCGCCAATTTTCTGCTCAGTTGTCATTGTGTTTACAGCACGATCGACTTGACGATCCCCCATTGGAATATTGTGCGCTGGCCGAGTTGGAGCTACTGAGCAGAATGTTGAATACACGCAGGTTGAAACGGGACATACGATTAGGAACTGCATGAAGGATAACGTTGGCGTAAAACGACCCGAGGCCTTCGCACAAGTGTTCGCGCGGCCTTGGGCTCCATTTCCGGAGTCCAGCCCGCCCAAGAGACAAACTCAAAACTCAAACAATTGTGCATATCGCCAGTCAGAATGCCAAATGCCATCGCCTGACTCCAAGGCTCAAAAGTTAGATCAACGAACTACACCCACATGTCGAAATGGCAGTTCCAATCACCAATGTACTATTGCTTGCAATGTATGCTATAAACCCGTGTATGCACACCAAATTACCCATATCAAACGAAATGTCATCCTCACCGACCTTTTGCACTTGGCGGGGGCGGCGGTAGTTCTTCCGTCTGCCACTCTGTAGAGAACAACGACGGCAAATTCGCGGCCCGCTTTGGGCGACGCGGCGTCTCGGACTGGAGCGGTGGCCCTTGCACGCTCACCTGCTCGGCGGCGTTCGTCTCGTGTATCGACATCGACGAGAACTTGTGGTGAAACGCCCTGCACGTCAAGATACATGGACAAGCGCGGTAAGTGACAAAGGCACGCTACTCACTGTGCTTCTTCGCTGCGTGCGCTACTCCAAACCCGACATGCTTCCTTGAAACGCGTCATGATGTTGGCCATGTCGTTGTAAAACTGTCCCACGTTCAGCCTGCTTCTCAGCTCGATAGCACCTAAACCCACCTTGTGTCCCTCCTCCAAATTCCGCGTGATCTCGCGATACTTGGCATACGCAAGATCGAGGTTCTGCAGTGCTCGTTCACGCTCCTTGACGGACGTGTCCTCCTTCCGGGAAGACAAGAACTTCTCGTTGGTCGACTAGGGAACGAACGTGACATAGGAGCGAATGACGCGCGATAAAAGTCCGAACCTTGACAGCCTCCAGCAGTCCTTCCTGTTTCTTCCGCCCCTCCACAAGGCCCTGGATGAATCTATCGTACTTGGCAAGTTCTTCGTCCGAAACATCGGTGAACATCGCGGGGGTAATTTCAGCATCGCGACTGAGTTTCTCGGCAGCTTCTATGATACGCTGACTGATGTCATCCACCTCCGCACGCCGTTGTGCCCTGGAGACGAGTTCGCCGCGACTGTGGCGCAGGTCATCCAGTGACTCCAGGAGACCTCGCAAAGCACGTGCATGGACCTGGGTTTGACTGCCCGCAGCCTGTGCCTTTCCGACCGTCGATATGGTCGAAGAAGGCACGAGACTTTCCAACTTGTCCTGAACGACTGTGAGCGTGGCCTAATGGTTCGGCAAAATAGCTCTACCTCATCCAAGGCCAGCTCTGAGATTTGTTCCCCCCATTCTTGCCATTTTCGCCGAACGATGTCATCACTGCTGGCGGCTTCTTTAAGAATACTTCTGTACCTCTCTTGTTTGTGGACGAGTTCTCGATTGGCTTCATGCGAGGGCAGTCTTTTTATTGGGACTTCTTTCCGCGTGGCTTCATCCTCGGATGCTTCACTGTCCAGGACGTCCATCGCCTGGAATCGATGCTGAGCACAAGCCGTCCGGGAGAAATGCCTGTCAAACCTCATCCAATAGCGCCATGGTTCGTCGGGCCAGGGAATCAACATTCTCTAGATAAGTCTCAATGCGCTCGGGGCCTTGTTCGGACCTAACTTCTTGCGCTTTCTTCAAAAAACTCGGAGGAAGTCCAATAGGGCGCTCGAGCGCTTCGACTGATGCCGGAAGGTTGAGAGAACGCAGGGTTCTGTGCCTAGCTGAGCAAAAAGGAACCGACAAGGACATGGACACGGACCTGTCGGTTTCGTCATCCAGTTCCCGTGCAAAATCGGTTATCCTTTCTTTCACGAGGGCCTGTTTGTTGTCGCTGTATAAATCTGAAGAGCAGATCGAACGCTGAGGCTTAGTAATAGCTGGGACCAACGTACTGACAGCTTCTCTAGCTCCCCAACTGAGCATCTCTCCAAAGAGTATGTCGTCACTACCCACTGCGCTTCGCGGGTCGGATAAGCCGGGTAAGATGTTGCCCTTGACCATGACGACATCTTGGATTGGCGCCATGGCGGAGGACGGAGGGACATCTTTATGGTAAATCAGGTCGTTGTCACGCTCGGCTCGTGCGAGATTCTTCTGCAGCACGTCTAACAGAGACTTGGGGGATTTCGCGATCAATCTGGCAAGGTTTAATAAGAACACAATACCTTGAGGTCATGTACGATGGCTGGAGAAACAGCGGAGCATTTGGCCAAATTGTGTGCTTGCTTCGCTTCGGCTTCTGCATCCATCAGCCGACGTAGCTCTTCGCCATAACTACGAGGGGGTTGAGTCATGATAATAGAAAACGAACTGGGGCGGACTTGTTGGCCTCGAGATCGTCAACGCTCTTTCTGTACTGTGCTGCTGCGTGAAAGTGAGACCGTTTGGTTTCTAGATGGGTGATCCAGGCCTTGGGATAGGATGAGCACAAAGAGCAGAATAATGAGGAGTCATTACCGATGGTAGACTGTCGCGAGTTTCAGGGGAAGCAGATCGGAGAGAGTCCAAGGAAGTGGTGTACAGCGAAGCCACTCCGGCTGCCAATTTGGCGATAAGACTATTCTTGTAATGGTCTGAGTGAGCCGGGGCCAAGCTAAATTGATTAAAATTATGAAAATGAACACGTCACGCACCCGCAACTGCGCGTTGCCAGGCACACTCTTGAGCCTGAGCAAGCATGAGAAACTCTAAGCTGCGGACGAAAGGTGGAGTCAGATCAAGGGGGGTTTCTTCGGCATCGGGGGGGATGATGAGTTTTGGCAGTGCAGATGTGCGGAGGAAAGCAAATGTGCCAGCGGCGTTCTGCTTGGGGCTGAGATTGGGCGATAAGAGGACTCAATTGCTCGAACGGACCTGGTAGTGGAGGGTCGCCCGCTTTAGGCCGTCCTGACTGGACCTGTCCTCAGAAACGGCCAGCTGAGAGTAAAGGGCGGCCAAGTTGAAGAGAACCGCGGCCCTTTCGAAGGTGAGGCTGCGGAGGGTGACGGGGACGGACGATGAAGGGGCAAAGGGGTGAGCATAGGCGAACTCGAGGCCGATCTGGTGTGAGATGGATCAGCGGGGATCGACGCGGAGGTGTGGCACGGACGTCTGAGGGGAACTTTGTGAGCACGAACACGAGCTGGGCGTGATAACTGCGCGACGTCAGGCCAATCCTTGAGCGATGGGCGGGCGGACGGACCTGATGAAGGCGTTGAGGGTGTCGGTGCGCGGGTCGTGTGCGACGCAGGGTGCACGTAGGTCGCACCAGAGTGCGATATCGCGCCTGTAACGGTCTGGTTGTTCGAGGGCACGATGTACGAGGTAGTCGCGAACGGCGGGTACGATGAGAGCTGAGTAAGATTTTTTGTAGGGTATGTTGAGATGGTTTGGCATCGGGTTAGACGTGTCGCGCCACTTTCTTGTCTTGCTCGTTGGTATCACCCATCTCGGAACTTTTCTTGTTCCAAATCCTCCCTTTTTTTAAATTTCCTCACCATGTCCTACGTCGACCAGTCCTCCTCTGTCGCCACAATGGGCAGGCGACTCACCAACAGAAATACGAACCGCTACAGCGTCACCGCTCTCTTCAGTATGGCAGCAGAACAGGACGTCGAGGTCGAAGATGACTTGGCAAGAGGTCCGTACACCATATCTACGCCGCCCCTCTCCCTTTTCACCCCCACTTAAACAGCCCAGAAGCGCTTGCGAGACCTCAAGGGAAAGATCTCCGTCCAGTCAAAGAAAAACTTTGTCCTCGAGCGTGACGTTCGTTACCTCGACTCACGGATAGCCCTCCTTATCCAGAACCGAATGGCCGCTGATGAAGTGCGTCCGCACTCTCCTTATCCACCGCCATGTCTCATCCACGATCTAGCAACGCGAGGTCGAGCGGACACTGGAAGACGTCGATCCAACAGAGGGACATTATCCCGACGATCGCAAACTCCAACAGTATTCAAATCTATTCTTCCTCCTTCAGTCCGAGCCCCGCCATATTGCGAACCTCTGTCGACTCGTCAGCTTATCTGAAATCGACACCCTCCTTCAGACAGTCATGTTCACCCTCTATGGAAACCAGTATGAGAGTCGCGAGGAACATCTCCTTCTCACCATGTTTCAGTCGGTGCTATCCGCCCAATTCGAGACCGCCACCGAATTCGGTTCCCTACTTCGAGCCAACACCCCCGTATCCCGCATGATGACCACCTACACTCGTCGAGGCCCCGGTCAGAGCTATCTCAAAGGCGTTCTTGCAGAGCGCATCAACAGTCTCATAGAACACAAAGATCTCAATCTCGAAATAAATCCAGTAAAGGTATTTTGGCGTTTGTTCAGCGTCTCCTTCTTGGACAAACACCTTGACCAGGTTTACGAGCAAATGATCAATCAAATCGAGGAAGAGACCGGCACATTGCCTCCGAATCTTCCCCGTGGCGTTCCTCCCGAAGTGGCGACAGAAAACGCCGACGTCCAAGCGATCATCGCACCCCGGCTTACCATGCTGATGGAAATCGCCAACAGCTTCCTTGTCACCATCATCGAAAGCATGGAAAGCGTACCGTACGGTATTCGGTGGATTTGCAAACAAATCAGGAGTCTAACTCGCGTACGATAGCGACTTCTCATGGTCACCCTGTTTCTGACGTTTTGACAGCGAAAATACCCCGAGGCAACGGATTACGCCATTTGCTCGCTGATAGGTGGTTTCTTCTTCCTGCGGTTCATCAATCCCGCGATCGTCACGCCGCAGGCGTACATGTTGGTCGATGGCGTGCCCGCGAAGCATCCTCGGCGGACGTTGACCCTGGTGAGCTATCGCTGGCCATTGCATCGTGAGTGCCACTTAACCCTGCATTCTATAGATAGCAAAGATGCTCCAGAACCTCGCGAACAAGCCATCGTATGCCAAGGAGGCTTACATGATCACGTTGAATCCGTTCGTCGAGAACAACAAGGCACGAATCAACCAGTTTCTTAACAGCCTGTGCGAGGTTGGCGACTTTTATGACACTTTGGAGGTCCGTCATCCTTTGATCAGGGTCTAACTTTTTCATCGACGGTCGCACACAGATGGATCAATACATGGCTCTCTCCAAGAAGGATCTTACGATTCACATCACTATGAATGAGTTGTACAACACCCATGCGTTGATCTTGCAACATATCGAAACCCTGGTGAGTCAGTTAGCCCTTGGACGATATCTCTTACTTAGCTCCCTGCAGTCACCAAATGACAAGCAACATTTGCGTATTCTTACCGATGAGCTCGGCCCCGCCCCACCTCAGGTCCCCCGTAAAGAAAATCGCACCATTGAATTGAACTTGTACAGTCGCTGGGAGACTCCCGTCCAAGACCTCCACACGGCACTTATGGACTCGATTTCTCAGAGCGACATGTTATATATGGAGACAAAGTCTATCCTCGTCCAACTTATACGTTCTCTCCCCCACGCTACCGACAAACGGCCTTATAACCTCGCCGCGCTAGCGGAACGCGCGGCCACTACCAAAGATGCTACTCTTGTGCGTAAGGGTATCAAGGTCAAGGAGATGATACGCGAGCTCGAGGAATTGAAGATCATCGACCAGGCGGATGGTTACAAACTCATGCAGGAAGAGGTGTCTGCGGAACTCGTCCATTTAGGCAATCTCCGCGACAAGGTGCTACTGGAGACCAAGTCCCTCGAAGCTGTCTACAAAACAATATGTGATCACAACAGCTATCTGCGCTCGCAGCTTGAACAGTACAAGGCATATCTCCAAAACGTCCGCTTGACCGCTTCCAAGGACAAGGGAAGCACAACCGGTGTCGGCGTTGTCACTGTTGGTGGCCGAGAGAGGAAACCTTCGCGGAGCGTCGTTCTTGGTCCCTATCGGTTCACTCACGCACAGTTGGAGAAGGAGGGAATCATTGTCGAGAGCAATGTCCCCGATAATCGGTGAGTCTCCTGACCCCATGAGTGTTGCTATCTGGCTCTGACCCTTTGCCGTAGCCGCCCGAACATATACTTTAATATTACATCACCCAGTCCCGGAACCTTCATCATCTCATTACATTATAAGGGACGGGAGAAAGCGATTCTTGAGATGGATCTGAAAATTGATGACCTATTGGAGAAGGTACCTCCCTATCTATCACGTTCGATGCAGTACTCAACCGAGCCGATAGCAAAAAGATAATAAGCATCTGCTGGACCTCGAGTATGTTCAACTGAACGTACCAAAGGTGCTCGCTCTTCTGAGAAAGGTCTTCGCTAAGCGGTGATCGATTCTTCCGGACACACTACACCCATCTTTCAATTTGAGTAGCTCATCTCTTTACTTATGCCGTATTCATTTTGTCATACCCGATCATTCCCTCTCCTTTGTTTTTCGACTTTTAGCCTCGTCTTATTTACAGCGTACGTTTCTCTTTCTCCGTGACTCTGTTCGTTCCGGAATTTCTGGATGTATTACATGTGTAGTTATGTGTGTTTCTGGATAGCTGTCTTCCTACACCCTGAATACTTTCTCTGCGATATTAGACATCCTTTTGTTGAACGACCCGAACATTCTCCCATAAGCTATGTTTGGCAGCCGCGACGTTGTTCGGCCATTGTTTTGTTACCCTGACCGCAGTCACCGCTTTCTTGATTAACTCTTCTTTACCTTTTCATGCACTCTTAGGTCGTAAGTTGGAATCCCAGTAGATGTTCATTGCAAGAACTGGAATGTCACGCTCGTTCTCGGCACCGTCTTTATTTTTTCTTGCTTTTTGCCTGGGAGCGGCCTTGGCAAGCTCGACGATGTCCCTCCCGGGTCTGCAGGCGGTGGGCCAACTCGGATCGAATACTTCTCAGTCAAACGGCACTGCGCCGAACGGAGATGGGATTTCTCCTGTCTCGTTGGCTGACGACGGGTAAGCAGTCTGCTACATGGTTCCGGTAAGACGGGGCGCGCTCATATCTCCAAGTACCTACTATACCGTCATTCAAGCTGGCCAAATCAGCTTTCGCGCGTCAATAGACACTGGGTCATCTGACTGTTCGTCGAGTTCACGATTATCCGTTGCTCATGCTGAAAATAGCTTCGTTTGGCAGTCTGGCTGGTCTCGACGGCCTGTACCACAAAAGCCTGTGCGGCGGTTCCGAAATACCCTCTAAGTTATGCCTCGCCGACGTTCGACTCGGTCAACAACAATGATACCACGTTTAACGTCAGCTACGCTGATGGCACCAGTACGTGTTTCTCGGCGTTTATGCATCACGCTATCGAATGACAGCGTGGATTCCGCGAGGGGTGACTGGATTTGTCGCGAGGGAGGCTGTCGAGGTGTCGAACGTGACGGTGCCCAGTCAAGCTTTTGGTGAGCGTGCCAATGCGTCGTGGGGTGACTTAATTACCGAGCGTATACTAACCTTGTCTTTGGCGTCCGTAGGCGTAGTGGCGAACTCGAATGTCACGCTCGTGGATGAGATCAGCGGTATTCTCGGGCTTGGGTTTCCGCGGCTGTCAAAGATTTACGCGTCGACCCCGAATGGTGCGTGTTTGCGACCTAGGTGCTTTCAAGTTCGTTGAGGGTTGGTTTTCAGCACCGCCGTTTGTTGCGAGTTTGTCTCAGCAAGGGATACTGGCTTACCCCATCTTCGGGTTGCGCCTGACACTAAACTCGACTGGAACGCTTGCGTTGGGTGAGAAAAAGGTCTCTGCGACACCGATCAGTGGGTTTATTGGATCTACGTTCAGGTGCTATCGATGTCTCGGTTGTAGAGGATACAAGCAAGATTGTCTGGAATGAAGTAGTTCCTTTTTCTCCGGTGGGAACGGAGACGAATACCTCGGGGTATTTGTACTGGGCCATCCATATAACGGGCTTCGCGGTACGTGCCGTGCGATGTAGTTTGACCCTTGCTCACTTTTTAGTAGGTAAATAAGACCGAACTAACGCCGATACCCACATACCCTGGACCAACTGGAAATTCTTCGATCGCTCTTTTGGATGTGTAAGCCCCATTGGTCGGATCATGATATGGCTAGTGACTCTTCCGCGTAGAGGAACACCTGGACTATATGGACCCTACCAAGATGTAAGGAATCTCCAATAAGAGTCTGTATGCCATCGAACTCACCGCTACTTTTAAGGTAACACGACTATTTGCACTCTTCCCGGAGAGTCGGCTGGTGGATAAGAGTGAGTAAAGATCGCCGACCACTCCGATGATCGACCGAATTATCTCTCAGGTGGGCAATGGGCGATCCCTTGCGCATCGTCCGCAACTATGACATTCAGTGTTGGGTATGCGGAGGCCACCTTCTACGAACTCCTGCTAACGAATGAATAGAGAGGGGACAGCGTTCGTCCTCCAGCCTACCGACTACCTCATCGGTCCTACGGCAGGTAACCCCGACCTGTGTTTGTCTTGGCCGAAAGCTTCGCCACCTAGTGCAGATGGTATCGACTGGCAGCTTGGTGAGAGTGAACACTCTTTCCCAAGTGCTTTCATAACGGCTTTCTAGGAACTCCATTTTTACGCACTGTATATTCTGTCTGGAGGTGGGTATGCACCTTCTCCCTTGGACTTACATACTTACTTGCACAGCTACGGTATTGATTATGTCCAACCTCCGATGATAGGATTGTACGCGCTCACAAACTCTTCGGCGCCTGTGGAGCCTCTTGCTGTCGTCGAATCGTATTTCTCCTCGATGTCCGCAACTGTGCCAACCTCGCTACCTAACTACCTCCTGGCGACCCCAACATATACGACACCGCCGTACGCCTTCAATACATCCGTTCCTGCACTATTTGGTGAGATCGTCGACTCGGAACTCGCGACGAGCACATACCCACCGGTGCTTGCTACGCCCGCAGTCGATGGAACTGTGTTTCCGATGGTTTCGGATCAATATACCCTAATTGAGACTAACGCACAAGGTCAAGTTGTTACGTCCACGTATCATCTCACGGAACCCTCTGTGGTTCTCGGGGTGCCTCCGGGCTTGAGTGCTGCACGGGCGCTCCGAGCCCCGGTGGCTGCGCTTGGCATGTCGTTCCTTGTGGCTGTCTGCGCAGGCGTAAAGGTACCCTAACGAACCATCCTGTAATGTTACGAACACTGGAACTTGCCTGCATCATATCAGGTCGCTTGGACTTTACGGTTGTTTAAATTTGGACGATAATTGTATTTCCCGGACCATCTATTTACGCTTTGGTTGTCATGTACACGTGTAGGTCCTTGTGCTGGATTGATAGGGGTGATTCATATAGACTTCTTGAGTATCGACATGGGGTCCCAGGTACTTC
>JBBPLR010000012.1:0-15394 GCA_038089915.1 Sutorius australiensis
AGACGGTCGGGATGTATAATACAACACGGTATAATTCACGCTCGTTCATCCAAAGAACCCATCTTCATGAACTTTGAAAGAACTTCTTCGGATCCTCGTTTAAACGTATCAACACCACGAGCCGGATCCCATACACGAGATCCTTTGCGAGTCTGGGAGAAGGGGGATGCCACCGACGTACATGAGGATGTGGAGGAAGGGCTCGAATTGCCAGTTTCATCTGATGCCAACATGGCTGGTCCTCTGCGGTCGGGTGAGCTGGAAGGTAGCGGGGAAGCCTGTGAATCAAGTGGTAGCGGAAGATGTGTTCCGCCAGAGAGAGGGCCGGTATTTCCTGTAGATGTCGACCAACTGCGCCTCGAGCGTCTGTTCATCAACCTCAACTTTTCCGCCACCTCGGTCACGGGTACGAATGTCGTGACCTGAACGCCCTCCTCCCGCGCGTCCCTAGGGTCCGTCTGTACGCCAATCGAACGGTACTTCGGAGTGCCCTCTATCGTCCCAGTTGTAGAACTCCGTGTTCGCGATCTCATTACTGCCTCTTCCTCGGAGTCTGCCTCATCTTCGACATCACCATCTTGACTGCTGGTCTCTACCCCGCCTGGTTCGCTCTCAAGACCGAGGGGGCTGAAAGAGAATATAGACCTTGGAACATTGCCGGTACGTCTCTGTGAGAGGGGACCTTCCGACGGATGATGTGACCGGAGTGATGGCGGAAAGCCGAACAAGGGGGATGGCATTGGGGAGCGGAAAGTAGCCTTCCTTTCTGGGGTAGCGGGAACTGGAAGATGGGAGCGGACAGTCGATGGTGATCCTTGATCAGGGAACACTCGCCCTGGAATGGGACGCGGTCGATCTTCCCAGGGGAAGACGCGTTTCACTTTCGTGGGGTCCGGAGTCGAGCTCCCTTTCTCCTCCCCGATGGTTTTGTGATACTGCCCTGAGCGATGCGGCGATGTGAAGAGCGCATTTGAATCTGACTGTGGTTTGGACGGACTGGGCTCCATCGTAGTCAACGACGTTTCGGAAGAGGCGGGCGAAAGGGATGACCAATTTTGGTCGATGTCCCATGCTTTGGGGAAGTAAGTGTCCGCTGGGATGGGTGTAACAACATTCGGCGGTGTCTCGACGGCGTCCATTAGAGGCGTTAGCGGCAAGTCTTCTCCTCCCAATCCCCTTTGTGATTGAATGGGAGTAGTCTGAGATCCTGATTCTCGAGTATCGCGACGAGACTTGTATGGAGCGGGCACATGGCGAAGAGGTGTGTGTGGAAGGGATATCAATCGCGTATGGGGAGCAGGTGGGATTTCATTGACTCCTGGGGTAGGAAGGGTCGTCCATCTGACTGGGGAACCTGATGGTAGCGACAAAACTTGTCCAGGAGGTGTAGATGGCTCTGGCGTGGTCGGTTCCGGAGTGGTTGTGGAGGGTGCCGCAGGAGCCAGGGTGGATTCTGATGTCTCAGTGCCTTCTCTCTGAACCTCCATCTGCCTCCTTTCTGCACGCGTTCGAGGGTGGATCAGATCGAAACGGCCTTCAAGGGGCATGGTCCGATATTCTCCTTCGCCATCAGCCCGAGGCGTCGAAAATCCCGATGCCCTGATACCTTCGATTGCAGCGCGGCGTAGCTCTTCAAGCCCGAATGCTCCGCCCGTGACCACGTCATGGTGTGCCTCATTCCAAGCGGAAGTGTATCTGGTAGGTTGAAAAACAGGTTCTGCAACCTGGGACCGGTAATGCTGATCGTATACTTTGTACCAATGGTCGACAAGCGAACCGTAGTCGTATGCGTGCTTCTGAGTAGCAGGAAACTCGGTAGAAGACTCCAGGATCATGTTGGTGGACCGTACAGAAGAGCCCGGCGCACGGTAGGCAATCGAGTGCCAAGGTTTATGAGGGCCGATGAAGTGGATGACTGATATTTGAGATCCAAAGCGCTGATATGCCGGGGCGTAGCTAAGGCGATGGTATCAGATGACCATTAAAACAGCAAGGCCGAATATGACTGACGTATAGATAGCCGTTGGTGTGGTGTTGTACGTGAAGCTGAGCCTGTTCCAGTCGCTACCTCTCCACTCGTTCAGTAGACCCTGATCTGCCCCGTCCCAGGTACCTTTGGTGTTCAGGAGCTCCCTAAGCACCTTGAACTTGTCCTCGCCAGGAGATAACACCATCACACCAGAGTTAAATATATCCGGCCAGCCAACATCGGGAACGGCGGAGAACTCGTGATCGAGAAGAAAGAGGTGGGATAGAGGGCGCAGAGGAAGCACGTCCGCATCTAGAAATATTACCTTGGAGTATTGCGTGAGACGGAAAACGTGCAACTTTGTCAGGGCCGTATCCAGATCTGGACGCCCTAAAGAATGAAAACATTCAGGTCAGAGTGACAGAAACGTAGGGTGATAAGACAGCAAGAAACAACGTTGCATGGACCTATGCTCCGGATGTGGTGGAAAGACAGGTGACACACGTGGGCAAGTGAATTAACACACCACGTGGAAGTGCCGACAGCATCCCTTGTGTGTGCTCTCGTGATGCTATAAATGCAAGAACACGCACCAAGTAAATTCAGGGATTCAGTGTCAGGTGGGACGATTATCTCGACCCCGACGACCACGTTAAACGCCTTTCTGAGCATCCTAATGGATGTGACGTCGACTGTCTCTGGTGTAACTAGACACACGGTTTCATATCCGACTGTTTGATCTGATGGGAGGAGACGATGGACGTCCTTGAGTGCGGCAGCGACGGTGAGTGCACCTAGAAGGTAGTCATCAGAAGTGAGTAGCGTAACGAATGCATAACGAATGGACATGGTGACGGTAGGGAGAGAGAAAATAAGTCTAGCAAGATGTGACTGTTACTACAAGTTGACATGAAACCAAAGCGTTGCCAGCGATCATAGATGACACAAACACGAACCACGTGATCAGGTCATGCTGGACATTTCGCTCAGCTTCAACCGTACGTACCCAACGGTTTCACGACCTGGAGAGAATGTAATCTACTGAAATCATTACCTAGAAGTGGTCAAGGGGATCGCTGAGTTCCGTAAGCACGTAAAGAGACTCTCCTTCGTGTTGGTTCCTTATCCTTCTTCAGTGGAGGTCGCCATCCATGCTATTCTCTATGTCCGCCAGATATATCCGCCAGATCTATTTGTGAGAAGAAAGAAGTATGACATGCCAGTGTTTCAGTCGCGTCATCCTGCTCTTAATGAATACATCTCCGGTGCAGTCAAAGCTATCGCCGATGAGCTCGCTATGGTGAGTCAGGCGACTAGACAATGTCGGTAACAGAACAGTTTTGGATTCCTTGTGCAGGGCAACATCCAGAAAGTGGTAGTCGTGATAAAAAACAAGGACCAAGTGGCCCTCGAGCGATTCATCTTTTCCGTACAAAACATGATCGAAGTCGAGGCTTACAACAGGGGCGTCAGGTAAAGCAGGCCAACATTGTACCGATTGCGTTGACTCTTACTTTGTCCAAGCGTCCAAGAAGCAATGTCATCTGCCACCCTCAGTCGATATTTTCGCGCATTTTTAGTCAAGCTAAGCATGATCGAGTCTCAGCTGGGCACGCTTGAGCCTCAAGGTAGTTACTTTGCAACGTCAATTCTACAATCATGCCAACTCTGTCGCAGACGAACCCTCGTTTGCCATCATGCTTGAGCTTCATGACGATAAGCAGGCACCGGTCGGGCCCCAAGACGGAATGAATCATGATCCACCCGCCTGGGTGCCTGCCGATGAGCGGTATACCACAGCAGGAACACCAGATGGTGCCCAGCTTCATCTCCTGCGGGCCGTTGAAACGGGCATAATCAACGTGGGTCTCATGGTGTTCAGCCGCGATAATTCCTTCCTTGACTTATGCGCTAGCTCTCTCTCGCCGTGCAAGAATCGGAAGAGAAGATTAGGAGGTTGAAGAAATCGTGCACAAGCAACTCCAGTGAAACGAGGAAAGAAGCCGAAGCGCCTGTGTGATTCGAAATCGCGACGCAGGTCTATCTGAAGTCGTAACTTAAATGTGGATGGCTATTGGAAGCCATGTCAAGGTGTACCAGCGATACGTGCAGCAGTAAAAATATGATAGATCAGTACTAAACGTCTACTCGTATGCGTTGGATGATAGGTATAATTCGTTCCCACTCTTCCATCGCCTGCAGACATTCAAATCAATCGAATGTCAGAAGGATATGTCATTTCTCACAGATTGGTAGAATTCGATCTCCCCATCAGCCAGGTTACTCAGCATCTCTTTCATCTCTGCTTCCTTTGAGTATTGGAAAATAGTTTGCTCCCTCAGCGTCTCATCACTGAACGCGTCAGAAGTTTCGTGTGCAGTGGTGACCGCATCTTGGAGCTGGTTTCCGTGGCAACGTTTAACTTCGAAGTGGGACGAACGGACTACATACCTCTTTAATCTTGAGGTCCAGTTTCCGCATTTTCTCTACCCGGCTTCGGTCGTCATCTGCACCACGAATCGCGTCCACCTTATCCTTGAGGTAAGCACTCAAACCCAATCCCGTACTTCCTGCGTGGCCCGATATTACTGCTGATAATCGATCGCGTTCGAGTGTAACCCCGGACAGATAATCAGAAAGCTCCTCGAAATCGAGTTGCTTCTGATCGCGAAGCTTCAAAACGGCTCGGTTCGCATGGGAATAAGTGAGAAGTGAGTGAAGATGCACAAGAAATGGGTCAGTAGTCGTTTGTGTCTGGAGAAATGATGTCATAGAAAGCTAAAGGAAGACGGAAAGATCGGTACCTTGTGACGAAGGAGGGCGGAAAACTCGAGGAGGGTGTTCGAAAAGTGATTGAGTGGATCTGTTATACCTGATTCCAGAAATCCGAGGCCCTGAACGGCGACAGCTAGATCATGATAGTCTGCCGTAAGGTCTTCACCGGATTCCAGTTCGCCTCTCATTTAGCCTCAGAATTTCCTATGAAAAATACGAACCCCACCGACTTACCGTTCGTCCGACCACGGATACGATTCCAAAGGCGTTCACTGAGGACAAGACCGTCATCAAATTTGTCAACCGACTCCCGCATGTGTACGAAGCGTTCGTCAGGCTTTCGAACTCGAGCAAAAGCGTTCAATAGGGTGTCTGAAATGTTGTCAATGATCCCAGGCGTGGGTTCAGGACCAGGGGGGTGAGCAAGGTGTTGATGCATGAAGACATGCTGTTGCAAAAGGATGATGAGCACTGCTGGGAGAAAAACGGGTATCATACCCATTCTGTAGACTCGAAGAAGGCACGAACGAGCGTGCTACGCTGCAGCGTAGGATGCCGTGCTATCCGCTGCAAGAACCGGTGAAGACTTTAACAGGTCAGTTTATGGGATAGGAAAGCACCGGGATGGACCTACTCTAATCGACGGCGTTCCATAAATTCGGGGCTGAATCTGTCGCCAGTGATATATTCTGAAGGTCATTGAATATTGTCCTGGACGTCCCGAGGCGAAACGTACCAAGCCGATGCTTGTCCGGAAGTGCCGGTACCACGCATGCAGGGAAATCTTTTACCAGGTGATCCCGCAAGAAAACGAAATCTGTGAACCGTCGACGGGACGACGGATTTAGGGAAGAGAATATGGGAAGGTTGGTCTTGGCCAGGATAAGTACGGAAGGCATTCAAACTGAGAGGTAAAGTGTACCTTTGCTGTGACTAGATAGGATACGTATGCATCCTTTGTCTCTGCGAGCTCTTTCACGGGATCCTTGACCATCGTGATGAGGTGTCCTTCCCACTTTGGATCGTGGGGTCCGCGGGGCTCCTCAATGCCTGCCGTGCTTTGCTTGAACCCGGGTCCCGTAGAACGTGAGCGGGGATCGACATCGTAGGGCGCTGATGCGGATTCCCAAGTAACGCTGTCGAACACGTCCTCGTCGTCGCCGTGCATGATGTACGGGCAATGTCGTGACCACGTGACAACATCACTTGAGAGGGCGTCCAACAACAAATCAAAACAAACGCTTTCTGGATGCGCCAATATCTCTGTCCAACGTGGCTGGCACTGCTCAGCGCGGTGTCGCTCGCCCTCGCTTATGAGGTCCCGTTCTCAGATTCGGACTACTCCAGACAGGTGTGCTCGGGCATGTGGGGCGGTCCCGAGACATACATCAATGGTACGCGCTGGCAATGATCCCCGATGATGGTCACAAATATTCAGCTCGGCACCAGTCACATTCGATACTGGCTCGTCTCATGGTCAGGTGGCCATGGTCATATACGAGTGGAAAGACGTCAAGTACCTAGGCAAAGTCACGTCCGAGACGGACGATTCCCTCCCCGTGAGTGACGCCCTTGTTGCTGCGGTCACAGCCCACTCACGACGACCTCATCAGCAGAAAACTTATGTCTGCACAACAGACGCTGTCAATTCAGGCTTGTGTTCCTACGAGAACATTGGAAAATTCATTTTTGCTCCTGAGGACCCAAATGATCCTACACTCCAGACACAAACCAGCTTTTGGACTGCGAGCGTTACACTCGGCGCAGAAGGTTCTTCAGGAAGCAATTCTTCCTCTCTTTGGGACGATCCACAAGGGAACCCAACCCCTCCTTCGGAAGATAATACGTCACCCTGGTTCCCAAGGGGTATTGTGCCAGTGATAGTTCGTCCTATTCCGCGTGACGATGATCCCCTAAACCCAAGTCCCTCTGGCATGCTGGCTTACACGACAACCCCCATACAATACTACGTCCGCAAGACAGGATATTATTGCGTAGGCAAGTTGATCATTCTGTCCAATACGATGATAGTCTTATCGTACCCTTTCTTTACAGCTGTTGTGCCTGTCACAGTGATGAATCCCGCTACCGCCCGCCAAGCCCCAACTGATGTTCCTTTCCATCCTACTTACAACGGTGTCGTTCTTTTCAGAAATACCTTTGATGGCCAACTTCCTGCGGGTGATTACCCGAAAGTCAACGTAAGTTGTTTTTTTCTACCTCCACAACGACAGTTACATATATCCCGTAGTTCTACCTGCTTATGTTTTTTGCATATGTGCTATTCGGCTCCGCCTGGGCGTACATTTGCTACAAGCACCTTACGGAACTCCTACCCATTCAGGTGCGCGCTCTCGCAAATTAAAGCAATCAACGGCTTATTATATACTGTGCAGCACTATCTATCAGGTCTGATCGGCTTTCTTGTCATAGAGATGGTAGCAAATTGGGGTAAGTTGCTATATTTACGTTGGAAGGTTTGTTTGCCTAAGAACCCGCAGTGTACTATAGGTATCTCAACGCGCATGGCAAGAACATGGCATCCACTTTCTTCCTTTTCGTCGGTCGGTTCATTCTACTTGATTGCACTGATCTACATTGAGATCCTCTGCAGTCGCTATACTGGACGCCGGCAGGAATGCATTGTCATTCTTTATGCTGCTAGTCGTGTCACTTGGCCTTAGTGTAGTCCGAGAATCTTTGGGTAAAACAATGTTGAAATGCAAACTCCTGGCTGGCGCACATTTCATCTTCGGAGGTGGGTTATTTTGAGTGCTGGAACTCTCCTGCTGATAGTCGTTCAAGTATTATATGCTGTTGGTATCGTTGAACTCGAGTTGGAGTCAACCTCAGCCTTGGTTCTCCTTTTGTTCATCATCCCTTTGGCATTTACTCTAAGTGGTTTCCTCATGTGGATCTTATATTCTCTCAATGGTGGGCTTCCTTCTCGCTGCTTATCATATTTCTCGCTGCTTATCATAATCGTCAACCCTCGTTTCTAGGCACGATGACACAGCTGACCATCCGCAAGCAACGGTACAAGTTGACTATGTTCAAGCGACTGTACTACATCCTGCTTGCGACGGTTGTCGTGATTGCCATCTTTTTTGTTGTGTCATCCATGGCGTTCTCTGACCGGTTGGCCGAAGGTCTGTTCGTTCGATATTTGATAAATTCGCCTTTGACGGCTAATTATTTGATAGATTATGCTGCCAAATCTTGGCGCATACGGTGGTGGCTACTGGACGGTTATCTTGCAATACTTTACTTTATTTCGTTCTGGTCGATCGCTTACCTCTGGCGCCCAACCGAGAACAACCGAAGATAAGTCCTTCCTCGTTTCGAACAGCAGTGTACTTACCTACAGTCCTGATATCCACGCTCGCCATGTCGGATGAAATCGCCCAGGAAGATGAAGACGCAGAAGATTACGATCTGGAAGCTCTTCAACGACGAACCGTGCCCCGGGAGGACGATGAAGTCACACTCGTCAATAACCGTAGAGAACCTGAAGCCCTTGCAGAAGATCACGTCGTCTTCGAGATTGGCGACGAGGATGCTGGTAGCGATGATGAAACTGAAGGTGCACCCAAAAAAAGACGTGGAGAACGCAAGTCTGTTGACGAAAACGAGACAACGGATGAGCGGGTCGGCCTCATAGGAGGAAGGCAACAGAAGGATAGAAACGATTGAACTTTCAGTCACTCTTTTCACAGCCTTTGTTGATTAGGATCTGTAGAATACATGGACTCTGTCGCACTCTGCCCTACCGATTCCGAGATGCATTTTAAGAAGAATCCCTCACACGACCTGTGGACACGGTGTAGAGGCGAGCTGCAATGTTCATGCTTTGAAGTTCCTGACAGCGTCGAGTAAGCACGCGGAGATATCACTGTCAGCACCTGTAACAAACCTGGAATAGCAGTTTCGCCGCATACGGAATGTACAACTGTGAGCAAGCAGTCTTGTTCTTGCAGGCTCGGCACTGTCGCACATATAAGTTATATTGCCGTCTCCCGCCATGGATCACCATACCTCAAAAGTTTGTTTTTTCTGTGACAACGATATCAGTAATATGAAACCAATCATTCGAGACACTCACCAAGTTGGCAATCGCAGTAAGACCGCATCTAGCCGGCGAATTCAGTTTCTTGACGATGTGACGTTCATAGACACTTACATGTCACAGACATGCAATCGATAGGCATCACTCGCTTCGAATAAGCGCTCCTTCAGGAAGGCCGCAACGCCATGAGAGATCATGCAATCACGTTCCATCTCTCCGAAACGGAGGCCACCATCACGACTGCGACCCTCCACAGGTTGCCTCGTCAGGATCTGTACCGGCCCCCTAGCACGAGAGTGAATCTTGTCATCCACCATGTGCTTGAGACGCTGGTAGTACGTTGGCCCGAGGTATATTTGGGCTTGAAGCTTCTTGCCTGTGTGACCGTGGTACATGACTTCGAGGCCACGGGATTGGTAACCTTTCTGGCGAAGGAAGGTCGAGACAGACTCGACTGTGAGGTCTGTGAAAGGAGTAGCATCGCCCTCGTTACCAATGAGAGTGGCGACCTTTGACAAGAGGCATTCAACCAAGTGGCCAATAGTCATACGAGACGGAATAGCATGGGGATTGATGACCAAGTCCGGCACAATACCCTCTGCAGTAAACGGCATATCTTCCTGACGATAGGTTATGCCGATCGTGCCCTTTTGGCCGTGACGAGACGCAAACTTGTCTCCGATTTGCGGGATACGTGTAGAGCGAACGCGAACTTTGACGAACTTCTGCCCCTCGGAATTGGTAGTGATCAGCACTTGATCGACAATACCATTTTCAGTACTCTTTAGAGGCGTCGAAACGTCCCGTCTTGTATGTGTCCGCGTGCGCTGGCCTAGCTCCTCACTATCTGGAGGGATTGGCGCCGTCTTTCCGATGATAATATCCTCGCCTTTAACGTTTGTTCCCGGAGCGATGAGGCCGTCTTCTTCCAATTTATCATACGTCCCGTGCTTCATCCGAAGAGTTGTATCTCGAGTTGGTTTCTCGAACTCTTCCAATTGTTGGACCCCGCTTTTCTTTTCGAGATCCATGTAACTGCGATAGTATATACTCCGGAAGAGACCTCGATCGATAGAGCTTTGATTCATGATGACAGAGTCCTCTTGATTATAACCACTGTAGCAGAGAATAGCAACGATGGCGTTTTGACCAGCAGGGAGTTCACGGAACTTGAGATACTCCATAGAACGCGTGGTAGCAAGAGGTTTTTGCGGATAATACAGGATGTTGGCCATCGTGTCCATTCGGACCAAGAAGTTCGTGAGGTAGATACCCATGGCTTGTTTACCCATAGCGGATTGGTAGGTGTTACGCGGTGACTACAGACGCGTCAGGTCGTCATCAATCCACGGTAGGAATAGCGCGCAGCACATACCTGGTTGTGATCGGGGAAAGGAATGATACTAGCGCAGACACCGAGAATCATACTCGGATGAATTTCGCAATGAGTCCATGTATGAGCATTGATCCCAGCCTTTAATCGCGCTGCGGGATCGAAGTCTCCATCGTTCTCGTGAGGATTAATGCCTGCCGATTGCAACCTGGAATTCTCCAAGTCCTCCGGTGTCATAGAGATCATTACTGTCTCCTCCTCCTCGGCATCCAATAGCTCTATTATCCCTGTCTTCACCATCTGCTCCCACTTAAACTCTTCACCATCATCATCACGATAGCCCTGATTCAGCCATTTGATATGCTTCTTTTGCAAGGCAAGCTGTTGGTTTTCCACGATGAAAAGAGGTCGACAAACTCGTCCTGCATCAGTGTAGAGACGAAGTTCCCTCTCGCGAATGTCACGGACTACAGAAACTTCAGGGCTAATATCGTCTTTTCTGCGAAGTTTCTTGATCGTCTTGACAAGGTTGGCAGGATCACGGTGCACACCCATCCAGACCCCATTCACGAAAACCTTTGTGCAGGGCGTCGACGAATGCGCGTTCTCTTCCAGAGATTCGAGACCCCATTCTTCCAAAAATTCGATGACCGGAGCAGAATATGAACCGACGGAGATACAAGCCATCAATGCCAAGTTTTTGACGAGACCACAAGCCTGTCCTTCCGGGGTCTCCGCGGGGCACACCATCCCCCAGTGCGTATTATGCAATTGGCGAGGCTTTGCGATCTTCCCTTCCCGACCCAGCGGAGTGTTGCAGCGACGTAGATGTGAGAGAGTGGAGGCATACGTGTACCGATTGAGCACCTGAGATACCCCAGCCTTCGAAGCCATGGACTTCTTCTGGTCACCCCAATTACCAGTGGCCAGCGAGTACTTCAGACCATTGGTAATTGTCTGGTGCTTGACGGCCAATGATAGGTTGAACTCTTTGTGGGTCTCGACGCACTACAAACGGTCCGAATATAAGACAACGCAAAGCATACTTGACATACCTTCTGAAGGTAACGGTAAACATCCCTTGTCAACTTCTTGAAGAGCATGCGAAAAAGGTTCGCAAGTAAAGGTCCAGCCAGATCGAGGCGCTTCTTTCCAAAGTGGTCACGGTCGTCGAGCTCTCTCCGTTCCAAAGCAGCCAGCAATAGTCGATGAATCATATAACCGAAGAAATATGCCTTCTTTGATTCCGAGCCTTCTGCCATGGAAACGTGTGGCAACATCTCCTTCTGCAGAATCTCCTGAGCATAACGGATACGTCGCTCTCTGGAAAGACCGGTGGTGGTGCCTCGGTTTCCAATGAAGTCGAGAGCCACCTCACGGTCTTGAATGACGAAACCTTCGTCTATACAGGGCTTCAGCATCTCGAGCATTTGAGAGTCTTGCATGTCATAACAAATATGCTCGAGGATATCACGATCTGAAATTACGCCAAGTGCGCGGAAAACAACCCAGACGGGTATGTCGACGCGAATATACGGTATCGTAGCTTTCATGACATTTCCAAGCTGGACGAGTGTGAACGCAAGTTCTTTTTAACAAGTTTGGTACGTACGGAACGCTCTTGGTTACGGTGGAACATTTTGACCTGGAACTGACTAATTGTTTTCCCGCCTTTCTCAACAGCGCTCCGTATTTCGGCAAGGAAGCTGATTGGAGAAGGTTGGGCCTTTGCAAAGACGTAGACATGATTCGTAGCCATGCGCTCCTGTGCTATAAGGACCTTTTCGGACCCATTTATGATGAAATATCCCCCGGAATCGTATGGACATTCGTTTAGATCGTACAAATCTTGATCTTGTAGATCTCTGAGAATGCAAAAGGTAGACCGTAGCATGATGGGGACCTACGAGAGCATATTAGCTTTGGTGGCGCATTCACGCGCCGAAGGACATACCTTGCCAATCCAGACTTTTGTTGCATCCTCAGGATTGTCCTGTCCCTCAGACACCCAAACCACATCTCCGGGAACGTCTGGATCTTCGCGACCTAGCAATACCCTTTTCCTCATCTCGATGTACAGCGGAGCGGAGTATGTTAGGTTTCGCAAACGCGCCTCCTGGGGGAAGACAGGGACAACGGAACCGTCTGCTTCTGTGACAGTCGGTCGCGATAAGTATATTTGCCCAAACTTTATCTCGTATCGTCGCGTCATGTCCGACTCGTGACCAGTATGTTGATCCGCCTGGTCAAGTATGAGGTCCGCGTTTTCATCGACCAGCTCTTGCATGGTGTTTTGGACGAATTCATCAAACGAGTCCAGTTGTTGCCGGACGAGACCTTTTTGCTCGAAGAAACTGGTAATGACGGTCCAACAGTCCTCCTGTGTTATTTCCTCATACTCCTGTTCTTCGTCATCCATCCCGTAGCTTGGGTCATCGTATGAAAATGTGTTTTGAGAAGGATCAATATCTCCAAGAAATACTTCAGAAAACATCCGCTGCACGGTTATGGATATCGTACCTTGACTCATGGTGGCCGAACGGAGGAACTTGAGACGTCAAGAGTCAGGCGTCTCAAGCAGTACCGATAGTTCTCCTACAAATGACACGTGGCGATGATGACGGTAGAGAGACAAGGTCGAGCGCGTCGCCGACGTCGGTGAGGACGAGTGTAAGCATTGTTGATGGTTGTTGGTACAGTATGAAATTCGAACTCCGTTTTAATTTACAAAGGACACGCGCTCAACAGTTTGTTCATCTTCTCGAGTGCACCGTTGGCATATCCTCCCTGTGTTGATGGTCATCAAAGACATCCAATCTGTTCGCTGTGTTTGCTTACTCCAAAGAGGATCGTGTGGTTGAGGTAATGGTAAAGCTCATATAGATCACCTCGTAGATCGTACTGTGCCACGGGTTCACTCTTTGGCATATGCCTGTGGTAACTGGAAAAGAACGTGCTCGGAATCCCTCCAAACATGCGAGCGATGGCAAGACTTTGCAACGTTCAGACTCGACAACGTTGGTTTTCGCATATTCTACTTACTCGGCTTCATTGTGCCCAAAATACGAAGAAGGGTCGAATATGACTGGCTGTCCGCTGTTGCGATCAACCCCAGTATTCCCACTCTGTCGGGTCGGTGTCGTCAAACCTGCAAGAAGCTGGCTTCCACGACTTACCCAAAGGTCACCATGCAAGAGGACCGGTTCGATCTTCAATGGACGGAGTAGCCACGGTATAACTCTTCGCCATGAGTAGTACCTCCGCCAGACAATGTCGTTAGGCATAACCCACCTCGACCTTACCTCTTTACCCTTGGCAATCAACTCTGTGTACCCACGCCTACCTTTAAGCTTGAGTAAGAGGTTCCCGATCATGGTACTGTAGCACTCCTCCCAAGTTTCAAACCATCCGTTCTCCTGTCTGGTTGCCCCACAGTACGTCGGAACGTCGAATCCATACCCTTTGCTACTTTTGAAGGCATGGAGTTCGGTCGCAACTCTTTTACCCAGGAGCTCCGCGGATTTTCCTGACAAAGATCCCATGTCTTTGTACCCGGAGAGAAAGTAGGGCCTGCCGGCCGCCTCGTTTGAATCGCCATTGACCACGCCCGACGCGAAAACCATGGGTACCAGCCCTGGAGCAGCATCGTAGATGGCCCTGAGCGATTCTGCCTCCCCAATGTATTGATCCGATTCAGTGACGCCACCAAGCTTCGCGTAATATCTGCTCCCTGCAGAGGAGGTAATGATGGGTGGATCGAAAGTAAATTGTGCGTCGGGTTCTATGCTTTGCAATCGTGGAGAAAGTATGCTGGCGATGTCGGACATGATGGAGAAAAGTTACCCCGTGCTAAATCTGACGTGGGGACGGAAGCTCTCAAGTTCCCATCACACCATTCCGACAGACATCCCAGCCCAGATATGTAACCCACAGCAGAACAGCTAGACAGCGTCGTGGTATACCCACAGATTCATCCCTGACATGTTCAGAAAGCCAGTCCGGGGACCTTTGTCTGTCATCTCCGGGAAAAGCCCCTCGACTGCTCCCAGTGACGCGCGAGTCACGAAGGAGGTTACTCGTGTGGATCAGGCAGGGTTAAACCTGAACAAGGCGGTCCCCGCCGTCAATGGATTCTTTCCCCTCAACGAACCAGCTGTGGGCTCCGCTTATACCAACACGGTCTGTTCCTTCCCCGTGCTCTTGGTCAACAACATTCTGAACTTGTTTATCGATGGTCCCTAGGATATTTTCACACAAAACAAGGAACTTCCCTTGCTGTTTCAGCCACTCACCATCAGAAATGTCACATTCAAGAACAGGATCTGGGTAGTGCGTTCGTCCGTACCTCCTTCGTTGGCGGATCAATGACTCCCCGAAGTCACCCATGTGTCAATATAGCGCTGACCGCGGGCATGCCACCGATTGGCATCTCGTTCACCTGGGTGTTCGTACATTGACCTCCTCTTTCTGGTACAGTCCTATCAGTACTCAGGCCTACCCTCACTTTTATAGGGTTATGCCTCCCGTGGAGTCGGAGCCATCATAGTCGAAGCAACGGCAGTTGTCCCCGAAGGGCGCATATCGCCAGAAGATATGGTAGGTATGGCTCGCATTGAATATCAGTCCAACTCACCTCCGTCCAGGGGATCTGGGCGGATAGCCACATCGAGCCTCTCAGGCGAATCGTAAATTTTGCGCACGCGCAAGGCACCATTATCGGAATACAGCTTGCGCACGGTGGCCGAAAAGCCTCCACCTATCCCCCATGGGTTCACTCCAATGCAGCTGGAACCCACAAGTCCGACAAGTATGTTGCCCTCAAGAAAGAGAACGGATGGCCGGATGATGGTGGGTCGCACACAATATTCGCGTCCATCTGACTGAAGTATTGTTATAGTGTATGGCCCCTCCGACGTGCCATTCTCGGACTTATATCCCCGTCCCAAGGCCATGTCAGAAGGGGATATCATTCAAGTCGAGGATGCATTTATTGCAGCCGTGGACCGCTGCAAGGCAGTCGGATGTAAGATCTCCAGATGTTTTTTTTTCATGGATAACCCAGTCTGACTTGAATTATCGAGTTGATTTCATCGAGATTCATGGGGCGCATGGGTATCTTGTGCACGAATTCCTCTCTCCTCTGTCAAACAGGCGTTCTGATACATATGGTGGGGACCTCTCAAACCGGATGCGATTCCCATTACGCCTTATCAAGCGAGTACGTGAAGCCTGGGCGGACAAACCGCTCTTC
>JBBPLR010000012.1:15493-187854 GCA_038089915.1 Sutorius australiensis
ACGAATTCCTCTCTCCTCTGTCAAACAGGCGTTCTGATACATATGGTGGGGACCTCTCAAACCGGATGCGATTCCCATTACGCCTTATCAAGCGAGTACGTGAAGCCTGGGCGGACAAACCGCTCTTCGTGAGGATAAGCGCGACGGATTGGGCCGAAGGCCCCGAGAAAGGCGACGATGGAGAGTGGAAACAGTGGGGTATCGAGCAGAGCAAACTCCTCGTTGGTGAATTGAAGAATCTTGGCGTTGATCTTGTCGATGCAAGTAGCGGCGGTAACTGGGTCCAGCAAAAGATCCCATTGAAACACGGCTACCAAGTAAACACATTATTTCGCCGGTCGTGTCTCGGCTAACGCGTTCCGTGTTCAAGGTCCCATTCGCCGCTGAATTGAAAGCGGAATACCCCGATCTCCTTGTTGGTGCAGTCGGTTTACTCACGGATCCCACAGAAACCGAATCATACCTCAAAGAAGGGAAATCCGACGTGGTTCTCCTCGCCAGAGAGCTTCTGAGAAACCCTCACTGGGCCTTGACTGCAGCACGCGCTCTCGGAGTTGCTGTAAAGCCCGCGGTGCAATACGAGCGAGCTTGGACAGATATGCTGGCACCAGCCGGAAAGTAGACGACAATTCATGATTGTTTCTGCATGCTGCGTGGAGTACGCTTCCTTCGTGTTTACATAGATCACTCGCATTGTTTCTCTTGTCCCTTTTCCAGAATAAATATCTTCATGAGGACCGTTCCAGCATTTCCTTGGCAGCCCTATACTTTGCCTGAGTTTCCGCAATGACAGCTTCACTAATACCCCAACCCTCTCCGTTTCCGTTCGGGCCAGTCTCAAACCCTTTCCGGTAGCCGGCTCCCGTCAAATAATCCCGCACATATTGCTTGTCAAAGCTCGGTTGCGGTTTCCCCGGTGAATAATCAGCGAGCGGCCAGTACCGCGACGAGTCGGGAGTGAGCACTTCGTCCACAAGGATAAGTTCTTCTGTCCCGTTTTGCGAGGGAATAAGGCCAAACTCAAACTTGGTATCCGCAAGAATCAGGCCACACGACAAGGCATGCGCCGTGGCTGTCTGGTACAGAGCAAGCGCAATTCCGGCAACCCGCGTATACAATTCCTCACCGATCAGTTTGGCGGCTGAAGTGGGCCCGAATCAGCGACATTCTTACAACAAGCAGAGACACCCAAATACCTTTTTCAGGGGATATGTTTTCATCGTGGGCCCCTTGCTCAGCCTTGGTTGATGGTGTGACGACAGGCTCGTCCAGTTTCTCGGACTCCACCATGCCCTCTCTCAGACGGATTCCGTGCATTGTGCCTGACTTCTTATATTCTGCCCATGCCGAGCCTAGTCCGGGCATGCTGTGAGATCCAAGGTACGGAGGAATACTCGAGGACACTGCACCAGTCAAGTATCCCCTGACGATGGCTTCTATGGGAATGACTTCGGCTTTCTTCACAAGCATCGTGCGTTCGTTGAGCTGGTCTTTGTATTGCTTCACTTCCTCCGGCATCTCGTCGATGTCGGCCGTGATGAGGTGGTTGGGGACGATATCCCGGAGCCTTCTAAACCAGAACAAGGATATGCCCGTTAGCAACTTCCCCTTGTTCGGGATGCCCTGGGGGGTGGATTGGCCTTTGAGCTAGTGGGCGGAGGACAATCACGAACGTTCTTCAGGATAACATCGTAGACTGATATCCTATCGGTTGCAACGAACAGCAAGTGGTCATCGGAAGAAGTGGCATAGATATCGCGTACTTTCCCTCTTGAAACCAACGTGAGATTGGGCAAGTCAGTAGTGAGCAGGGCCATTTAGCGGGGTACGACACCGTCCTGAAACATGGAGGAGGGATTAGATATTGGGGGTCTAAGTATTTTAAATATGGCATCGGAACGACACGCTACTCGGGTCACGTCCGACAAATCTGGCCTATGCTACAAAATGATCTATGCCACTGTTGAGCGTGGAATAATCTAAGTGTCGTGCTGTCATACGCCAAAGTGCTGAGCTTTACATGCTTGGAACCAGCCTTGCATGGGAGTGAGAGCGGTTTCGACCCGTCGAGAAGCGCACACGTACAAATCATACTTGACCAGGTCGTCAATATTCACGAGGGCGGCAGAAGCTAGCTGCCTTGCCTCAAGCCACACCCAAACCTTCGCAAAGTGCATGTTTAGCCACTCGGGAGTATGTTCATGACGGAACTGACCTTTAGCAACGCTCCGAAATTACCCGAAGGTATGTGTGTCATTGGCTCCTGAGTAGTCATTTGCCTCCCAAGTTGCCTCAGAATAGGTAGCGCGCTCTTAAATAGATCTAGGCTCGGATCCAACCGACGTCCGATCCCTTCAAGTAGAAGGATGGATATGACCGTATTGATGAAGTCGCCTTCCATCTTCACGTGGTGTTGCCGAACCGCCTTCAGCACGTCCGTCAAGATATCCGATATTTTGATTTGGCCAAGCGAGAATGTCTTGCGCTTCACAGTTAACACAATATGTTGCATCTTCAGAGCAAACGTTTCCGTGTCAATGGCCAACTCGGGACTTCGGCATCGTTCTACCATGAGTTGGCCAGTGCGATAACCATCAAACTCAGCAACAGCACGGAAAAGATCAAGGAAGTTCTTCCGGTTCGCCGAGTTCAGCGTTGTGACTAACCCGGCGTCGATAAATACAACTTCCGGGATATACCCTTGGTTAGAGACGTGGTGCAGCTCGTCTTGCCATGCTGCAGGCGAGTTGTTGAGTTGCTTGAGCTTCGATACTATCGCCTCCGACTCAATTGGGAGTTGGGTAACCGTGTCGCCCTCGTTGTGTCTGGAAACAAGAGCTGCAAACATGTGGCGTACAAAATCGCTGGTGGTTAGCGGTCGCGTAAACTTGATCATGATATTTCCTGGGTGAAGGTCAGAATGGACGAAGTTGTCCAAGAGCAGCATGTTCTGGTGATCACTATGAGCGTAAAATCTAAATGGTGTTTTGTGCATACCAGAAATGCATCGAGACCAATGGTCGCAACTTGCTCGTCGAATGGTCCTCCGCCGTTTTTCAAGAAAAGCTCTAGTGGTATGGCATGTTCAAATTCCTCTACCAATATGTCGGATGTGGAAAAAACTTTGAGGGGACGGGGAAAGGTCACAGGTACATTCCGCGACGCGAAATTATGCTCGAATGTGAGAAGGTTTTCGGCCTCGTTACGAAGATCAAGCTGTTGGTACATCATCTCACCGAACACGGTGACTTCCTCAGGCAGAGATATCCACCGCATCCCGGGAAAGAGTGCAATAATGTTGGCAAAAAAAGACATGATTGCGAGATCACGTTCGATCATCTTACAAACTCGAGGGTGGAGGACCTTGAGTGCAACTGATGCTGTGGGGATCGACGGTGGGGGGTCCTGTAGTATGACCGGGGCTAGAGACCCGGCAGCGGACCTAGAATGGCGCTTCGGTCCGAGATATGATGGGGGAAGGATATTTTGTTTGAGCACAGCCTTGTATACCTACGGGGACAGGTAAGAGAAATGGATGGAAGGAAACGTAAAGAACTACCTGTGCAATGGCACCCGTTCCAATTGGATTTTCATCAAATTCTTCGAATACATCTTGGAATGGCCGCTGAAAGACCCTTTCTATAACTTGTTTTGTGTATGCAAAGGAATGAGGCGTTGCTTGTGAGTGTGTCATTCCCAGTCTGCCACAGAGCAAGGACGGAAAAAGATCGGCGCGCGATGCGGCCCATTGAGCGAGCTAGAGATGGTTAATGAAAGAGCATGGGAATCAGTGGGTGTCAATTACCTTGATGAATGTCGGGCCAGCGGCCCGCATTCGTTCCACAAGAAGGTCGTACCACCACACAGCACCCCATCGATCACCCTGCAGTTGCACGTCTGGACTGCCGACCAGCAGCATCGGCATAGAGACTATGACGGGTAAAAATAGGTAGAGCAGATGTATGAATCGTCTGGCCGTTAAAACTGGTTCCAAGATGTACTCTTTCAAAAGGCCAATTACCCGGAAGTAAAGCGAGCGCTGGGGTTCGGCTGGTGAGCCGATCATGTGTTGGTCGGTGAATTGACGAGCGTTCTCCCGACTTTCCGGACAAGGGATCAGGGTGGGAGACGAGAAGACGGAAGGCAAATGTAGCTGAGGGGCCGGAGAGAGGTAAATGACTACCCCGCCGATGATAGGTATTAGCCAGAGTGACCGCCGTGTCCAAAAAGTAGTGTGTAGCCTTAAGTATGGTGGAGACGTGAGGATCCGAAGATGCTGGTTTTTGTCGGCAGAAATGTGAGTGCGACGTAGCGCGGTGCGAGTCCATCCGCATGTCGGGGGTGCACGAAAGGATCTAAGGGGAAGAGAAATGCGCCATCGAAAGAACATGACTGTAACAAACGATGCCGTTGAACCGCTTCGTGTTGGTCAAGGCGTCGACTAGGAAAGTGCGAACACCCCCGTCACCGAGTCGTAGTACTTGCTGTTATTCGCTAACTGGCAAAGAAGGTAGAGAGGTCGTCACGTGGTTGCCCCGCTTGCTCTTCACACTATCACCAGGTTGGGAGACAACCTTTAAATGTCGTTCGTTTTGCTCGCGAATACCCAACGCGTCACGTCCATCAAAGGGCCGCTGTCGTGGTCATCGCAGCGGAAACTATAGTTCTATAGAGCCCAGGTACGTTACATCCTTTCTGGCCGAATTGCTGTATAAAGGTAAGGGACTTGCCATACCAGAAAACGAACTCTGTCGTGTCTGGGGAGCTAAACCCGCGAGACTGAAGTCGTCCCTGCCTCCAGTTCACGGAACGACCTTCGTTGGGCGGATTGCTCAAACTCGGGAAATACACAAAGACTTCAATAGTAAGTTCCTCATCAACATGATCTTGTTTACCGTTCATCCTCTGCAGCAGTAATGGTGAAGACCCAGACGCCACGAAAACAGAAGAAGAGATCTCTCGCTAGCAAAGATCATTTTGCGCGTCTTATTCGCGAAGCCGTGCTCTCCGATCCGGGAGCCTCTTCAACGGGCTCTCAAGGAGAGCCCAGCTCTAGCTCAGATTCAAAGAAAAAGACTGCCCCCATCGCAGCTACACTCAACTACACCAACGTCCTCGTCATTGAGCGCTTTCAGGCTGCTGTGGAGAGCCGTCACTCCACATGCCAGAGACTCGAGCAACTTATCCGTACATCCCCCACATACACACCAGCCGTAAAAAGTCAGCTTATCAGTTGCCTGAGGGACGATTTCATTCGAGGAGACAAGACCCGTCATATCATCGAGGATCTGAGACGTTCCGATTTCATTAGCACGCTCCCTTCCGATGAAGGAGTAGAGTACATGCGAAAAGATATTGCAGAGAGTACTCGAATACTTATGGAAGGGAGCAAAGAACTTCAGGCTATTGGAGATCGCATAGCTTCTCATTTTTCGTAATACTGGGTATGACTCTTTTCTGACTTGCTCGTTATCATGGGTAACAACCGTACGATTATAGCTAAACCACTTTCCACGCGATATTTCTTGCTCATATGATCGTGTTGTCATGTCAGTTGGTAGAAACTAGTGAATATTGTTTTGTGTTTCGCAGCGTTTTGCTCGACATCGAGGGCCCACCCACACCGCAAACCAAATCATTGGTGAGATGGCAAGGCATAACCCTGCAAGCAGGATGTATGTCCATCCAGTCCCAAGGGCCTTCAGTATAAGGTCGATGACCGACACCATGGCGGCACCCAGTGAACATCTCACTAGGTTGTTCTGTTAGCGTACTGCGTCGTCAGCAAGCCTGTATGATAATAAAAAGGAAGAAGACAGACACATGCGGTCACGGAAGACCCGTGCATTGGCAACAAGTCAACCAAGAGAGTTTGTACAGTGTTCATCAACGCAATTCCTGTCGTGGCTACTAGAGAAACAAAGGATCAATCGATCATGTTCGCCCATGCGAAATTCCCGGAAATCGCTTACACACTATTTGCAGCACCAGCGGGGCCGCAATATTAACCTTCCCCCCAAGACACCAGCCATAACCAGCACAACACGCGGTGTATACAAGCAAGTGTAACGGAGCTATTCGCATTCTTGCTTGTTCGATTGGAAAAGTTTCGTCCCTTGAAACCTGTTCTACTGGAACTGGGTTTTCTATGTCTATTGCCGCTTTCCGCGCGATCTTGTCTCTTAATTTCTTGTAATCTCTGTCCAGGACTTTTCCCGTGACAAGCCCACCAATGATTGTTCCTCCCCCGATGGCCAGGAAACATAGACCAATATCGGTCTCGTTCAAGAATGGATATGTCATTTGGAATAGGGTGGAGATGGTCGTCGTCACAGCATAAAAGATTGCGTATACAATCCCATTGAAAACCAAGAGATTCATCACGTCGAGGTACGTTAGGATCCGAAGGGGATTGGAAAAGGGTGGGGGAGGGGGCATTTCCGCCATTGCATTCCGCCGTCCAGCCCCAACAATAGCAACGAGGGGTCGATATATTCCGGACGGGATTATACTGCCGTCTCCGACGAGCCGGCGCAGAGTCTCTGGGAGGAAACTATTGGTTGCGTGAAACCCCTGGACGGCACGGATAACGATCGTAAACTCACATCATCATAACAAAGAAGCCTCCTGCAGATAAGATGCAAAGTAGCCAAAATATCCACCTGTATCGAGCGAAGAGCAGTAAGGAAGCAGCGTTTCTCCATAGGGAATGGAATTACCGCCAACCTGCGGTTTGCGCCAAGGCACCTCCGACGACTGGTCCGAACGTGGGCCCAAACTAGCCCTTTCAGTTAGTGCCAGAGTGGACTCTTACAGGGCAACATACGAGTGGGCCGAGAGTGAAGAGTCCAAAGAAGCCTCCACGCTCAGCACGGGTCGCGATGTCCCCGATGACTCCAGCACCTGTCTTCGTTGGCTTCACGATACTACCTACGAAACGAATGTAAAACGCACCAAGTGCGACAGTGCTCGCAGAACCAGCAGCCTGGACGCAACGGAGTAACATCAACAGCCAGTAGTCTGAAGTTGGAACCAGTGCAAGGGAAATGCAAGCCACGCTCAGCAGTAGCAAGCATACAAGAAAAATTGGTCGTCGACCCAGGCGATCCGATAACAAACCCCAGAACATAGGAGCTAAGAAGGGAGGAAATGTCAGACTGACAGGTTTGCAATCGACGGGAAGGCGACTCCGCAACTTACAAACGCCCTGTAAGACCATGTAAACTGTGACGGTCAAATTAATGAGCTCAGTGGGCTTGTGAAAGGCAACGGCTATGGTGGGGATCGCTGGGAGGTATATGTTGGCCGTCAGTGGACTAGAGAAAGATTGCACTGTTTGAGTACGGTGTTCCGCTTTGCATGGTCAGATCAGCTCTACCTGAATAACGCTGCCACGGACGCCATAGATACAATGAACCATTTCTCAGGGAGTGTGTATATACTGTATGGCTTCTCTGCTTCTTGTTTGGTGCCATTAGCATCGACCTCCTCGGGAGAAATGGGGTCCGTGCAGTTGCTGTTATCCTTGTCACGGCCCGACATCGCTATCATGGAGCCAAGCGCGGGTGGAGCGAGACAATGATCACCAGGCACTTGATGTTCGATTTGTTCGATTTTCATGCGAGCACAATTTTGCACGTAACGATTCGAGGGGCGGGAAGTATGTATCCACTGTCGCGTTGTTTGAACAACAACGCCCTCTTTATACCAGTCGCATTACTAGGATTCGAACGAACTCGGCGACACGCGGCTTTTGCGGCATGTGTGAGGACGGCTTTGATTGGCGAGCCTACGTGTCATTCACCACGAATAGCTACAAGCGCGGCCGACGATATAAAGACCTGCGGCCGGGCCGCGGGAATATTCACTGTTTCAACGTTTTGCTGATGCGACACCACTGCGCTCTTCTACTGGCACGGGTATCTTTTGCCACTACACAGCACGCGATCAAGGTTGCACATAAGTGGGCAAAACCGCATGCACGGACGTCAACGGCAAGCCGGTCTGTCGGACGACTAAATCCGAAAAAGTCAGCGTGCTAGATTTGATCACAACGTTATCTTTCTTCAATTGGAGGAGCTGCCCACAGTAAGCAGCGATGACCAAAAGCAAAGATCCGTGTCGTACCTGATCACGAGTTATGGTAAATATATTGTCAGGTAGACGCTCAAGGATTGCGCCCTGTAACATTCCTACACTATACGGGATAGATATGATGGGGCGCCACCGGTTCGTGTAATGGAGGACCAGGTTGACAATTTCCCTGTATGTGAAGACTGCAGGCTAAAGTCAATCGAGGTGCGAAGGTAAAGGGTCTTCTGACTAACTGTCCGGTCCCCCTGCCTCGATGATTTTCCCAGCGGTTGGTGCCCTCATATCCGAAAGCTCGATTATTGCCTGAACTGCATGGGCCAAGTCACTGACAAACACAGGCTGAAAACGAGTGCTCCCTCCTCCAAACACAGGCATAAAAGGGAGGACTTTTGCCAAGCTGGAAAGCCTCTGGGACTCGCGGTGAACTCCATGGTCTTGTGTTCCAGAAAGCTAGTAGAGCTTACCGTGAAGAAGCCATCTCCCGGCCCAAACACTATCCCAGGCCGAAGGATGGTAGCACCTGGGCAGTGAGAGAAAATAGCTCGTTCCCCAAGCGCTTTAGTCCTCCAATATGGAACGGTGCTGTCGATATCTGCACCTATAGCACTGAGATGGATTACTTTTGCACCTACACCAGATGCAGTTTTCGCAACATTCTCTGCACCCCTCCATTGCGTAGATTCAAACTGCGCTTGAGTCCCTCTCAATAGACCTACAAGGGAGACCACGACGTCAGCATCCTTGAAGGCGGTACACAGCGACTGGGGATCTGTAACGTCCGCTGGAAGGGGAGGAAGAAGGCGACCATGATCCAATCCTTGTGTGGCCTTCAGTGTTTCTTGTATTCTTTCTGGAGAACGAGAAGTGATCTGAACATGGGAAAGTCGTTGTGATAGGGTTCCCCCCGTCGCGGTTAACAAAGCTTTGGCGATGTTGAACCCTAGCAAAACCCAAGGCGAGTATCAGCGCGTGGGACAGCAATAACCTCCGAGGGGACGAACCCAAGAAACCAGCCCCGCATATCACTACCTTCTGGGACATCTCTCCGTAATGTAGCGTGACAAACTTGAAGGCCTTGTATGACAGAGTCGCTGAACCAAAGGGCGTTTAACCATGAGGGATTCACTCATGACGTAAAGTAATACACTTATTTCGGTCACATCCAAGTAAATCGTTTGGAAACGTACCTCCGAGTCAATTATCAGGTGTGGACAGCCATTAGACTACCCATAAAAACCACCCTTCTCATCCACATCCGAGTTCAAGCAATGTTCCGAGTATCAGGATCTAACAACACCAACTTCAACCCGGAGATCTTACGGCCGGCGCTCTAGTACCTAGTGAGGAATTCGGAAGCAAGAGTCTTGGGGCCCAAGCGACTGCAAGGCCACCGAATTTCTGTATTTTGGATAGAGCTACCACAGCATCTGGCTGCTCCGTTGTTCCCCGGTCGTTCTTGAACTCTGCTTTCACATCACCGACTTGACTGCCAGCGTGCAAGACGCGATGCAAGATACGAAGATCCCTCAGCCTCTTGGGCGAGAGCGTCATAGCTATCTCAAATAGCATGATCGTGCCCTTCATTTGCCCCAAGGGATTTTCTTAGCAGGTATGGTTGGAATTAGGTTTTCGAGACAAGCGACCCAAGTTGTACGTTCCCCGCAGCCCTTTTCGGAGACGACAAATTCACGACCTTTTTCTTCGCCCGCCAGGTACATACAAAGGTCGGCGCAGGTGATATCACACGACCGGTGCCATGTTCTGAGCTTGAGCATCAACCTGCACTCTGAAACATCCTCCGGGAGGTTGTTTATTTCGTCGCTCGGTTAGAGACACCTGAAATTCAAGGTGATAGACATCTCACTTCATACTGTGAAGCCTCATTTCCGTCTCGGGTGAAAAGGATCCCAGGTTTCGCGGGAGTGAAGAGAGCCAACCACTTCCGACCCGGGAGCCAATCATGTGTAAGGAGCGATGTATGGTCCAACACACCCGAACTTACAGTAACTCACACCAAGCAATCTCACAACCATAACCAGACAGCGGAGATCCTACCAAGCCCCCGACGCAATGCGGCCTTTAAAATACTTTGCATGCTTCTAAAACGTGCACGGAGCCAAGGCCCGTTCCGGATGGCTGTCAGACCCACCTTTCCCCAACCTCCTGGGGTCCTCCTTCTCTGTCTTGTCCCCATTAAACAATCATTCCTTACGACCGTTTATTCTCATCCATAAATACCATCCCGAGCTCAGCGTATATGAGGCTGCCAAGCTATAAGTCTTTGGGTCGCAGAAGGTACCATCCATATGGAACAGTTCGCACCCGGTCCTTGTCTGCTACGGACTCAATGGTGCGGAACCTCAGCCAATACAAGAAAACGAACTTATGTCATAGCCCAAGGAACCTGCCAGGGATGTTGACTTCGAGAGTGACACATCAGCAGCTTGCGTTCATCCAATTCCTGCTTCATTTTCTTTGGTCAGAGTGCGACACTTGATTTGTCCTGTCTGCTCACTGACTACGGGATACAGTCAGAGATTCTCGAAGACGATTGCTTGGCTGCCCTGCATACAGTGGTTTCTCAGCTGATTGGCCGAGACACGGCGCATAGGTATCTTGGATCCGTGCATTTGGTTGTTGTAAGACCCACCTTTATCGATATCGCGGCCTTGGTTTATTGTGATGCTTAGGACTTTGCACTTATCATACGCACCAGAGTGGCCCAGCGGTCCACAAAGCTACAATGACGCTACCCCCCACTACCACAGAACCCTCCATGCAGTATCTTCATTTCGCCGCCCCGTAGATCCTGGACTTCGTTTGTATACCCACACGTACATCTACTTGATTGAATATTCATTGCTCAGCGATCTGTTTCAAATTAGTCAGACCGTCTGGAAATCTAGCTGGAAAAGCAGGCTTGGAATCACAGTTCACTCTTCCCCACCTCGATCTGGCATCGATGGCGTCTCGGTCTGCTAAACAATCCCACGTTCGCTTTGCTTTCGAACTGACGGTACCGCCGGCGGACCGACAGCGGAAGGTAGGTGACGTTTAATCTCTTGTGGGCCCGCGCCAAGACACGACATCGGCTGATAAGCTAACTTTCCCTGGTCAGAGTCGTCCTTTCTACCCAAAAGTTGCGCAAGAGAAAGGACGTTCAGAACGCCAGGCTTCGTTTGACCTGTTCTGGCAATGGGACAGACTTTCTTCCGTCCGACACGACCAACGTGGGCGCCAGTGCCACCAACCGAAACGTTTAGCAACTAAGGTACATCATTAGCCAAGTCGTAACTAACAAGCTTTGTTAATAACATGATGTAGAAGTCACTGCTGCCTGTGCTACCATTTTTGGACGAATCGCACAACAAATGCGCCGGAGGAAGACGATTTTCACAACTCGTGGACAACCCGCAAACGATAACGATCCTCACGGGAAGTGGTTCAACGGTACCTCTTGAAGTGCCGAGTCCGCCACTGTCGACATCTTTCGTTGAACCCACTGACCGGAGGCTGATGGCTAGAGAGCAGGGCTCGTAGTTCACAGCAGTGGAGCTGGGGGTTTGTCGGTTTTGATTGGGTCACTGATATGATAATCGTACACACAAGAAAGTAGATGAAAGACAATACCGTATCGGGTTTCAGTCCGCATCAACTACAAGGCCACCACGCCCCCTTCTGATCCGATCTTCCAGACCTCCCACACCACCAAATACTTTCTTTTGTTCCTGGCTTAAGAACCCGCCCGTGCCTTTGGACTTCGACCTTGCTTCGTTTTCGGCTTCCAACTCTACCTTCTCCTTTGCTAAAAGCTCCAGCAAACGTTTTTGCCGGTCAGCCTCCGCAGAAGACGCGTTCGATTGCATGGCAGCTAACCGCGCCGCACGGTCATCAACATTGTTAGAAATTTCCAAGGCCGAGTCTCCCGGGTGAGAACGAGAATGCGGTGGGCGTGGTGAGATACGGGTGCGCTTCGCGCCGTTTATAGGACTGTGACTGCGTCGCCGTTTCCTCGAGTCATCAGCGTATCGGCTTCCATGCTCTTCACCTCTCGAGTAGTTCCGCCTATTATCATCGGACTCGTCGGAGTGAGGCCACGTGCGAATACGATCGTCTCGACGCCCGTGATACGAATCAGGACTGCGACTGCGACCTCGTCGCGAGCTGTATTCGTTCCTCCGGTTATCGCGATGAGAACGGATAGGCGACCGAGAACGACGAGTACGAGGAATGGGTGAACGCTTCGTATAATCATGGTCGTAGTGCCCATAAGAACGATGCCTGTGATGATCGTCCACTGGACTGGGACTCCGTGAAGGTGTCCTTCTCCTGGTGCGGTGGTCAGTGTCCTTTAATCTTCCTTTGCCCTTCTTTTCCTTCCTATCTCGTTTCTTCTCTTCTTTTCTCTTTTTTGGATTGATGCCATTTCGTTCTTGCAATTCACGGAGACGAAGAGGATTAGACATCAATGCCTGGTAAGTTGCCTGTTCCTGCTGCTTCATAACGAGTAATGGGTCCTCGCGAATTTTCGAGGCAATATCTCGGGAAGTGTTGGCATTTTGGACGGCGATGAAATTCTGATGGGAGGCCCCCAACTGGATAACACGTCAAGATGAAAGTGAGCAAGAGTCCAGGGAAGAGCGTACCTTTGCGTTGTCATCCGCAGTCAAAATCTTGTCCACTCGTTTTTTTCCAAGGAGGTAGTCCTCCAAGTCATTGGGGTTCTGGTTGCTGCCTGTCGCGGGGGTGGAATACATCCACTCAAGTTTCTCTGTTCTTTTCTTTCCCGTCTGTTCCTCTTGGAGGCGCTGAAGTTCCTGCAATTGTCGTTCCTCTTCCTTCTCCTTGCGCAACTGGTCAAGTTTTTTCTTCTCCTCGAGCTGGACAAGATGAGAGTTGGTTGAACGACGAGCAACCGACGGACAACACGTACAGCTTTCTTTTCTTCCAACCAGACCCGCTCCTGGTTCTTCAGGAGGAGCGGGTGCCAGGATTTCTTCATGTTCAAGTCTCCGCCACCCATCTTGGCTAGATTCTACGTAGATGGTAATTAACGTCGGGTGGTGGTGATGGTCGATGGTCAAGCTTCAAGTTCAAGGGTTGGATTACGTGACTCCGTACTTTAAACTCCGATGCCGTGGTCGTGGTTCCTTTCGGCATCTCTCTCATGACTTGAAGGCCATACTCAGCAGCCACGCACAGGCTTTGTACCCGGCCATGTCACAGACACACGATACCTATGATGATGTGGCGAATACGCCGCCTTCTAACCCGACGTTCGTGTCCACTGTGGAGCAGCCCGAACCCGTTGACGTATGCCCTACGACCACAGACCACCGCGTTCGATATACGCACTCACCCGCAAAGAAATAACACGGGGTATCGCCAATCGCTTCGTATATTCACGGACATACATCGTCCTCTACTTAGTGATGGCCGCACTGTCGGTCACGACAGTGGCACTCAGTTTGTCAGACGGCTGTCCGGGAGTTGCCTTCTACGTTCTCGAAGTCATTGTCAACACGTCGATGATTCTTGAAGTCGCTGTTCGCTTCGTTGCCTTTGGGAGGGTGAGCAGATGGTCAATAAGGGTGAGATCAGGAAAACTAATTTTGAGCTCAGCAATTCTGGAAATCACCCTACAATATACTGGATCTGATCCTCACGCTGTTTTGTGCAATCACCCTCCTAGTACTGGCGTTTGCAGGATGTGGTGCCACGAGCAAGGAAGAAGAGTTGCTCGACACCCTGTTGCTAATAGCCCGTAACGTGTTGCAGTTTGGCCGCTTGGCCTCGGTGATGAGACAGTGCGTTCTGACTTTCCGACGTATTACCAAGGTTGACAGGCTGGCAGGTCTGGCCAGTCAATCTTTTCGCGACCGAGACCCATAGACATATCCACGATTCGTCGTTCCGGGTATCGCAATCTTGACCTTGACCTTGAAGATGAGGATGAAGAGGCCGATGCAGAGCTCGCCCGATCGCTTGTGGGTGAGCCAGTGTTGTTTGACGCGCAAGAGGATTCCCAGCCGAGGGGGATGTCGGATATGCCACGTGCTGCTCAAGCGCTTCGTGAACGCGACGAGGAGGATGTTTGGGCGGAATTAGGATGAGTGGGCAATGGAAGCAAGGCCATCGTCGCAGTTCTTCGGAAGAATCAGCTTGTCCACCTGTCTACCAGGTACGTTTGCCTTGTCCCAATCCTACAACAGACACCTCTTCGCACCGTAGTCTCCTAAAACCATAATGTTCTTTACAAGCGTAATGTTTAGTATCCAAGTATCGTGGATAAACTTGATACTGTGTGCCCAACGGTTCATTGCACTGATTGGGTGAAGAAGACAAGTCGCTTGCTTGCTTGATCTGTGGGCTAGCATTTTCGATTTTCAACACAAGATGTACAAGACAATCAAGTGAGAACCTGCGGCATAAGTAAGTGTGGTGTATCAGACGACCCAACGCAAACAGGATAAGTTTACATGTAGAATATCGCGGAGGGAAGCGGGAACAAATGAAGGACTAGCAAAATGTCAGATCCATGTAGCACCGTTGGTAACTGGCCATCAGTCCGTCTCCTCTGTGTGGTACCCAGCACGGCGCATCGCACCCAGACGATGCCTCGCAGCACCCAGATCTTTTTCAAGCTTCAAGATTTCGACCTGTTGCTCCATCTCACGCCGTTTGAACTCCAGGACGGCCATGTTCTTGTAATCCACTTCCTCTTCTTGCACCTGTTTCGCGGACACCGCCTTGACCTGCCTGACAAGTGCCTTGCAAGCCTCAGTGACGGCCTTAGCGGCCAGCTCAAGCCGCTCCTGAGTTTTGGACATGAGGTTTGCCTTTACGCGGGATGCAGCGACGAGCTGGGCTGTCGCCGCGGCAACCTCGTTAGAGGCGACGATAAGCTGCTCAAGTGAGTGTGTACCCGAGAGTACGCCATCAGCACTTTCGATGAGCAAATTCGTAGCGAATGCGACTGATTTCGCAGCAGAAATAAGACCCTCTGTCCACCTGTTGTTACGCTTGTAGAATTGCTGCACGGAGCTCGATCCTTTGCCTTGCGCGACAATCTCCTGCTGAGACTCCGTCGCGGCCTGAATGAGGCGAGCGATAGCATTCGTGATCGCCATTGCTGCCGAAAGGATCGAGTCATGGACCTGGAGATCTACGGCACTGAAGCGTAACGAGTCGCGTGGGCGAGCCATGAGCTCTTGCAGCCTCTGGGTAGCTGCCTCAATGGCCTGGGCTGCGTTCAGCATCTCTCGCTCGACGATGTCACCAATATCCCCGTTGGCCCTTGCGAGAGCGCCACCTTTCGAGCCCTTTGGAACCAGTGTGTCAATAACTTCCGACAGGCGGGTGAGAGCCATTCTAGCTTCGCCGTTGTTGCGCATGGCGACCTCCTTTCGCTGAGCGGGCTGGAGTAAATCAAGTTTGTACGACTGGAGGTTCAGGAAGAATCGCAATCCAACATCGCCGGCTGTCTTGGCGACAGCGACAATCTTGTCAGATGCGTCATCATCGTTGGCAAGTCGGGTGACCCCTTTGCAATTGATCAAAACGTCTGATAGAACCTGAGCGAACTCGTTGGCGCCCTTGATCACGTCGACGTAGTCGCCGCCCACGTCTCCTCCAAGATGAAGATTGAAGACAGTGGCGAAGTCCGTGGCATTGTTGATGGCCTTTTCTATCATAGACAAGGTGTATTCTGGCGTCGAATTGATGTTGCCTGCCTGGGAAAGGGATTCGAGTTCGTATATAGCATCGTCAATTTTTTGCACACATGCTTGTAAGATTGAATCTACAGAATGACAAGATGAGCATTGATGCTGATCGATGTATCATAGACGCACCGATAATTTGGTTCAGCTTCTTACGGTTGTCCAGGATAAGGGTATCGATCTGAGCATTGGTCGCCTCCTCGGAAATACCTTGGTTCTAGGCAAGATGTCAGACCACATCAAATAGGATGCATACGGTTACACTACCTGCTGGGCCTCCGATAACTGCTGAATGGTGCTATCCATACCCTCTTGAAGGATCATAATTTCTTGATCCTTCTCTTCACGCAAGCGTTCCATATCGCCACTAGCATTGTTGAGTTTCACCAACAAATCATCGATTTGAAGTTGTTTCGCCTGCCAGCTCATCAGCATTTAATGAAGCCATAGAATAGGGGACTACCCTAAGCGAGTCTTCGAGTTCATTCAGCTGACGGTTGTACTTGCTGAGAACACCGGAAACCTCAGAGCTCTTCGATCGTGTGGCATCTTCCGCCCGTTCGTTAGCGAAATCGAGCTCGCGGCGGAGACGTTCAAGCTCGTCTTTGTGTGATGACTTTTGGCGGTCAACATCAAAGCGAGCCCGGTCACGTTCACGAATCATGTCCGCAAGTTCTAGATTCTTCGCCTTCAAGTCCCGCTCCATGCGCTCCATACGATCGACCGCTTCCTGGGCAGAGTTCGCTTTGAGTTGCATCTGCTTGAATTTCGCAAGCACATCAAGGTGTTCCGTTCTAAGCTGACTGTAAAGCTTGGCCAAAGCTTCATATTTGTTCCTCCATAGTGTCACCTGGTCTTGCAGTTGCTTGATCAGCTCGTCTTTTGAGGCCATTTGTGCATTAATATTCGCGGTGCTCGCAGCCAGTTCGCCCTCTAACGCTTTAACACGCTACATTCGAGCCATCAGCTCACCACACAGCCAATAATTAGAAACCTTACATGGTCATATTGCTCGAGTAATAGTTGGTCCCTCTCATATTGACCCCTCATGGCGAGCAATTCCCTTTGATACTCACCCGCCTGCTGGACCGCTTGATTATTGTATTGCATCATCTGTTGTTGCAAGAGCTGTTCTTGTGCCAAGCGTTCCCGCTCAGCCTGCTCGCGCTGGCGTTGTTCAAACTCGTGCTGTTGTTGCGCTTCGTGCTCCAACCTCTCCCGTTCTTCGGCTTCTCGTTGAGCGCGCAGAGCAGCCTGTTGGTCTTCGTATTCCTTGAGCATCCGCGCTTGCTGACTGACAGCCGTGTCATCCGGAGATGGTGCTGGAGGTAGGGCGGGCGTCACGGTAGACTTCGGTCGCGCTGGGAGATCCGGAGCATTACCAGAATCAAAAAGGTTGGGTGGTTCCTGATATTTTGATGATTATAATGAGAGCACCAAGACATAAGAGGCCTGACCTGACCAAGCTTTGGTACATTGATGAGACCAGTCAAATACTTGAGATTAGAGCACTCGTAGTAGAATTTGCGTAGATTATAGTGCTGTGCATTGAAACGTTCGCGCAGTGGCTCCAGGGCCTCATGGTCATTCGTTCCTGTTGAAGAAGATCAGCGCCTGCCCGGAAAGGTGACCAGAGCTTACGTCGGTGCAAGGCGCGCAGCATGCTTGTTATAAACCTATAAATACCCCAACTCTCCTTGACAAGCGGTACCAAAGAAGAAATCCGACATTCATTATTGGTTGAATGCCTGAAGTGCGCAAATACCATCCTTTGGAAGGACTCAATTTGGTCTTGCAAGCCCATAAGATCGGTAATAGTTTCATATCTATGGCTCCTTAAGTTATTAGGGAGCACATCAGTCAATGTTTCTCACCCTTCGTTGGGATCATCGATGCCTTTGAGTGAGATATACTCTTCATACTCAAACAAGCCATTAAATTCCGGGCGAAGACGATGAAAGCGAAGTTTAGCCAGAATGAATTGGACGTATGTTCGAATCAGAGAACCGTATCCTGCCACGAGTTTAGATAATTCCGGTACGATACCCCGAAACGGGACAGACCTCGCTGGCCATCGGTGGCAACAGTGCGAGCGCACGTCTCAAGCCATCCAGTTTGTCCGTGGGCCTCCTTGATGGTCTGCATTTTCGGTAAATGAGCGGCGATGAACGTCGGCATGTTTGATGTTTAGGGTCTACACGCACGTTAGGGTGACCCTCCTGTAGGACTTTGTGGACGGTGATGAGGGCCTTGAATGTTTGGACTTCGTCGGATAATATAGGCTGAACACGTAGACCACTCCAAAATGATATTGAGCTGTGGTAATCCCAGGTGTACACGATGCATTCTATCATAATGTCAGACCAGAGGACGAGTCAAACGTGCTGTGACATACTTCGGACGTGTTTCTGCTTCGGGGCGGTCTCGTCTGGGCTGGTTGCTTTCTTAACGTTGATCACCAGTTCTTGTTCGGCCTTGTCTTTATCAACTGGGCGGGTGGGATAATGTACCTCGTCGCCGCCATCAATGTCGAACCCAGGACGCTTTCGGTGAGCCCTGCAGCAACAATGTTAGCAATGCACATGCCTCTGTGATGGTACTTGCATGTCGTCCAACTCGCAGTCAGGTTGGGGATGGAATGGTTTAGAGAGCGCAGTAATACACTGTTGACCAACTCGGGCTGACGTCAAGCACTCGTGGGAACTACCACTCCAGCATCTTTTGAATGTTCTCGTCGTCCCGTAACTGGTTCTCTAGGGGTACATGGTCGACGCTCAGGTCGACCCAGCGCTCCCAAAGGCCGCTACACACGGGCGAGCCCTCTGCGAAATCTAATTATGTGGCAAAGAAATCATCCTGGTCAAGCCCGACGATCTTGCTTTTGGGTTTCATTCCAATTTTCACGTTCGCCTTGGGGACGTGGCAACTACAACGCCTGCAGTGGAAGATCAATCTGATCGACGAACTGGAAGAGAAGTTACAGCGCGACCCCATCCTGCTTCCAAATCGAATAAAGTGCGAGCGCGTTCCTTTTAGAGTAGCAGGACTCTAAGCTACTTTCAAGTGTCTCCGTGATACCAGAATTTGCCTTTCGCCGAGTTTTGCTTCGAGGTCGTTGGGATCACGTACATGCCATGTTACTGGGTCCCCGCGTTCGCGACGGCGCCCATGGCTACCATGTTATCACTCCTTTAGTGAGAACCGACGGCTCTACTGTTCTAGTCGACCGTGGCTTCGTCAGCAAGGATTTTGCGAATCACCCCGTGCGCGACGAGGAAGGCGAAGTGCAGATCCTAGGGATGCTCCGGACATCGCACGGACGGAATTCATTCACCCCAGACAACCAGCCTGCAGAGGGTAGGTGGTACTGGGCAGATGTTGAGTCTATGGCCGAATCTGCAGGAGGTGACGCCGTTGGTGTCCAACCTGTTTTCATCGAACAGATATTTGGTGAGTTGGTCTGCAGCTTCAACGCGATCTCGAATCCACGATTTGCAGATGGTCATGCAGGTGATGCGGCTGCCTGTCTTAGTAGAGGTATACCAGTTGGACGCTCAGCCACGGTTGATGTGCGGAATGCTCATCTGTCGTATGTGGTCACCTGGTAAGTAAATGCGCCACTTTCGTATTTCTTTTTGATTTCACGTTAATAGGTATTCATTGTCGGCATTTACCACTGCGATGCTTGGGCGTGTCATTGCAAAGCGGAGAGCGCGGCCAAGTCGACCCATGCCCCGATAAAAGGCGGATTATTACCCGCATTGTCTTTTGCGGCGTTCATGATGAGTACGCGTAGTCTTACGATCCCGTTACCCTTGCGTTTCGTAGGTTTACCGTCCGTCGACACAGTCAACAAATTGGCGATCTCTTGTGGATCACAGTCCCTTTATCTCCTCGCTTGCGTGTAAGCAGCTCCAACCATCGGCGTAAACGAAACTGAACCATGTGTTCGTGCGAATGGTAAGTGACAAGCCGCTGTCATTGTCTGCCTTACGTGGCTTTCCTCGACAATGGTCGCTCTTTCAAATTCCTTTCAAGGCGGGGGGACGTGCCACTCTCAATAACAAAAGGTTATAAAAGGAGTGGGAGTGGTTAGACGATGCCTTATTCTGCTCCACTATGCATATCCGTGACTCTTACTTTCCCGGCTCACGTCGCGTCCACTATTCCGAGCTCGGTGTTGTTCGGCTTGATCCGTCAGCGGTCCTCGTACACCAGAGGGATGATCGGGTCGATAATCGACACAGCGGTAAGACAAGAGAACGACGCCATTTCAATTCTCAGGACTATACCATGTCGCATGGCATTGAAAGGCGGAACCCAGGGCGGGCAGGTGTTGGTGGGCGTTCATCCTCGTTATGGCAAACGGACAGGTGAGACTGACACCGAACATCTAGACAGAATTTGCTGGACAGACGTCGGACGAGCACTGTACAGTCAAGCCGAGTATGCCACGCCCCGACAGGAACGGGAACGTCGCACATCGTTCGACCAGCGTCGGCAGCCGATTCGGGCGTCTATTTCCGGTCTGCCACAAACTCTGGCTGCAAGGTGCCCTTCAGGGGACGTCCAATCTTGCGTACCAAGGAGGACGAGAGTCCTCCCATTAGGTCTACTGGATCCGGCAGCCCTTCCAGGTGAACGTAATTATTTCACTGAAAAATGCGATGGGACAGGCGCTCATCCCGCTGTTTGTTAGACCACCAGCTGCCGCGAGCAGGGAGGCACCCGTCGCAGACACTTTTCGTCCCGCCGATTCCGTTTGTTCAGGTCAAGGAGCAACCTTCCAGGGCTACGTTTCTCGAGCGTCTGAACCCTTTCCGTTGCATCGGGCGCCTGTTGAAGCCACCGAGGGTATCGAGACGCACGACGTTCTTCGTTATCCCGAGTGAGAATAGCGCGTACCTGCGTTGTAGGTCACTCGGACGGCAACCGTGATGTCGTAAACATAGACTAGCACCAAGTCGTGAGAAAGCCTTGAATAGATTAATGTCGTTTGGTACTCGCATCGTATCGCTCCTTTCTCTTCCTTGACCTCGACCCAAGCTGAATGGCAAATTCGGTCGTGTCTGAGCCTAACTCGACTTCTCGACCAACACCCCAAACCCTACCTGTTCGTATACATTTTCCGGACCACTTCCTCACTGCTCATACACATGGCGATTCCTCGAGGTCATCCTCCATCAGCTTCACTGCACCTGCACAACCCATGCGGCAGTCAAGGTCAGAGGGCAAGTCTGTCGTGGATCCGAACGAGGGGAGGAGGCGCGTCCGCTCGTTAGGTCACGATCCCATGGCCTCTGGCGGCACAATGTCCAAGAACGCTTCTCTCCGCCATGGATCTCGCAGGAAGAAGAATCCTACCCAAAGCCAGGGTTCCACCCTCTCGCCGCTGAAAGTTGATTCACTCATGTCTGACTTTGAACCGAGTGCCTTCTCGGACGAATATGATCTCTGTGAGTTCTCCATCTCCTCTTTTCTATACTCTCGAAGTTTATGCGCGGCATTACGGTAGCTCACGAGGGCAAGTAAACAGTATTTGGCACAAACGTCCTCTGAACGACCTTGACTCACCCAGACCCGAAAATACTGCAAGACGTCCAACGCGCCCTCCACCTTCAGTCTCGGAGGCGCGAACGCATGTCACAATCACTACGTCCTATGTCTGATGAGGTACCATCCTCGTCTGATGCACTCATGAATACGACCACCCCATACGCATCTGCGTCTACAGCTCCGCATTCATCCCCTCAGTATTTGCAAGCGGCCGACTTACCGTCCGAGGTAGATTTCAGCCCATCTACTCGTTCCGTACCCACTCATCCTGTCCCGCTCTCTTCCAACGGCGGGGCAACCTTGGATTGGACTGGTTCCCAATCTGAAGACGAAAGGTTGGATAGGCGTTGGTCGATCTCACGAGGCAAACGGATGGCCAGAGAAAAAATGCTACCATCTAGTAAGGCGGTTGTCGAGAAACAGGAGGCGTTGTTCACAGGTCAGTTGCATACATATCCCAAATGGATGTGCTCTTATGTCCCACGGATTTAGACAGAATTTCGAGAATCAGAGCCGAGGCATCGGCGCCGACAGTTCGCAAGGCGGCCATTGTCAGCGAACAACTAGGGCGACGATACAATATCCTATGTGCCTCTCTATCGAGTGGTGATCCTGTGAGCCTTGCACAGGTGGTTCACTGGCATGCTGGTTTGGGTGTGGAGACGCAGGCATGGTTCGACGGTGCTGAGCCACTAACGTGGTTAAAACACCTGCTTGACCGACGTGGAAAACGGCGATCACAATGGCACGTGTCTGCGCTCATCGTGGAAGAGTACGTCAAGTTCAAGAAAGGTGTTGCCCCGTCCACGCCTGTACCACAGTCACTGGCTACATCGTCTTCGCTTGAGACTCCCTTGTCCGAGTACCGCCTGAAGTCCTTAACGCGACAAACCTCTGGCCCTCCATCCGATTCTTCCCCACGCACTTCCCTCAGTCGAGTCCGTTCCTCGGATGGTCGTATATCTTTTGGTCCCCTTGTTGCAAACTCCAACGACCCTCTGGGCAGTTCACGAACCCGCGGCGAAGGGAAAGCCCGAGGATGGCGACACTCTATTCCCGCATTCTTCGATTCCGGGAATGCTTTCGGTACTCCCTCACCATATCATCACCGCAATTCTTCAGGTAGATTGTCGCCGACAAGTAGCCGTCTCAATTTTCCTGAAATTATCCATCGCTTTCGTCGGCATCCCGCGGAGAGTGAGGAGGGCTCCACATCGCCGTTCGGTTCGCAGTCCGAAGACCAAAACGATTTCGCGCCCAGGAAACCTCACAAAAATAGGAGGCGGAAGGATCCACCTCATCTAGGCGACTTGCAATCGCCCCAGGAATCAGCTGCAGAGATCAATCCTTTGAACGATTTGCCTGACGTACATGTTATTACCCCCATCGCGCCCGACCCAGCCACTGCTCCTGCCTTCGTGAATCACCCTGACCAAGAGATTGATATGCTTCCAGAGCTGAACCGTCCGAGCACCACCCTTTCTCAACCTCACAAGCGTTCGTACCGTAGCACTTCCTTGCCTGATACGGCAAGTGTTCATCCAACGGTGCCGGAACCCAAGCTAGAGCTCGATGAGGAAGACCAGCTTGAAAGAGAGTACGAGTTAAAATTGAGGCATGTGTCCTTATTGCATTTAAATAGTCGTCGGCTGACATCGCCTTAGTGTGCTGGACGAATTAAGAAGTCACAATCACAGGCTCCGGCATCGAATGCAACGAGTTACGGTCGATGTTCGGGAGTACGAGCTCGTTTGCTCAAGCGTTATGCCAACACTGGGTGTTGCGTATCGTAGCCTCCCGATGGAGTTACTCGACGCCTTCAGTCATGATCCCTCCGCCGTGACCAGCAGAACCCGCAAACGGCATGGCTGGAGAGTGGTCGAGGACATACACGCACGGGTGCTTCGACAGCGCGAGATTGTCGCAAGCTTCCTCTCTGGGGTGAGGACTGATGCCGATGCGATTTCCATACCGGAAAACGTCTTGGACAGGCCGATTTCCATACTCATGGAGAAGCTGCATGCACTTGAAAGTGAACGAGAACCCCTGCAAGAACAAGCCGACGAAGTGTCGCGCATGCTGGCGGAAGTCAAGACATCCCATTTGATTGTCAAAGAAGAATACAACGGCGCTCTATCTTACACATCCGTCGTTTATCCGGAGGTTTATCTTTATTTTCCTCTCGCATTCTTCCGTTCACCTTGTGAAATTTCAGCTTTCGAATATCGTTGCATTGGAAGAAAGTTACAGGGACCAGTACCAACAAATCTGGGAGCTTGGCATGGATGCCTTGACTTTCATCCTTGATACGATCGCCCCGTTCTGGAGAAGCTACGGCAAAATCATAGGGGAAGATATGCAGGATTTTATAATCATTCCGTGGTACCGAAACGAGTTCACTGGAGAATCCAAACGCTACGCGGTGGAGTCGGTTCCTCATCGCTCTCTTCGTCACTGGGTTGCACTTTTCTGTCTGTTTACCTTCACCTTCTTCGTCACGTTCTTGCAGGCGCGAGCTGCCATCACGTCAGCATCGCATTATCGACTTCTATGGATCGATAACCAAGCATTCCGCTGGGCAATTATGCCTTTCTTCTGGGTGGTGACCCTCATTCAGTGGCTGGCTCTCATGTTCGAAGTTTGTGTTGTTCTGTTGCACATTGCTGTCGTCGCATGGTGGCTGGGATGGCTGATCGGGATATGTACATGAGCATTGGTCAGATCACATTTCTCAGTCAATTGATAGCATCTAGACGTATACTATCATTACCTATATCCTACAAACCTTTCACTACAGATCTTCCTTTCATGATACTCGGTCAAGTTAAGATGTGAGGGATTGCTGTACAGGGGTTACGGATGCTAAAGCTTGCTCATCGTCGCGCATAGAGGCCTCACTAGGAGCAGCCATCCCACTAGCTTGGGAAGCTTCCCCAACTCGCCCTCCCTCCACGCATGGTCGACAGTATCCTGCACTGTGGTCAGATAAACAGCTAGCGACGTGAGGGTCCTCCGCTTACGCCCTCCCATGATCAGTGGCACGTTTGCTTGACCACAGGCAACACAGGCAATCTTGGGGGGGACATGACTCTTGGATTGTGCTTGCCGCTTACGCTTCGTTATTAGGGAACCTGGAAGATCTTGTGCAGATTTACGTGGTGCGGACCGCCGCTTTGGTCTTCCGCTCTCTGTCGAAGGTTTGATTGGTTTCATAGCATATGATGGTAGGGCAGCCTGCGATAATCATTATATCAGTATTGTGTCGGAACACTATTTGCTTGCGTACGTTCTGGATTTGGGTGAGCTGCGGACCTTCGGGGAGTCGGAATGCCAGGAACTTCTGTTGCGGGGGTTCCTTGCGAGGGTGAAAGTGTAAGAAAACGGGTGCAACCGAAACGCGATGATATTCATTACAATTTCCTTAAGAATCTTGCGATTTTCTTCCATTTTCTCCTTGGATCCTACCCAGCGCGAAAAGGTATCCCAGACGTACGAGCTCGCCATCTTGAAATGAAATTCGACAACTTGCTTGGAAGGGGGTTCCGCTGAAGTACCTGCTTCGGACCCAGGAAAATCTTGTAGTGGGATCATGTTAGGGAACGGAACGATGGCAGAGACCAAGAGGTCACCGATCGAACCAGGATCCCCTGGCGCAGGGACAAAGTCGCATGTAGCCGGTCCACGAGGAAATATCCAACGATCTGAAGGAACTTCTCTGAACTCTATCACAATATCAAACTCCTTGACGGTTGCTTGGTACTGGTATTGTTGTGCCACAGCGGGTGATGTCGGCAAGGGGTTACTCGGCGAGCCAGTTGCCGGTACGCTCGGCTGTGAAGCAGTAGTAGAAATACCCATTGCCGACGAATTTGCTAGTGACTGAATGAGCAGTCCAAGGGTCTTCAGCTGGTCCGACTGTGCCCGCCCAGAAGCGGCCAATTGTAGCAAATTCGCGAGTGTTGGGTTTGACGTCGCCGCGGCGTTAACCTGAGAGATCAAGCCAGGAGGGACAGGTAAAGTAGAGGATAAAGATGACAGCAGTGCATTAGATTCTCCAGTAGATGCGGACGGTGGTGATGATTGGATCTGCGGTTGATACACTGCTTGGGATGACGGATTTCCTGGCGCTGACTGATACATGAAGGTTGTTGGTTGGGTAGCCACCACTGGGAGTGGACGGTAGTGGACTTCGAAGACCGTTGTATCCATGAAGAGGTGAGGTCCAATTTGGAGCGTGCATCTGCCGCGGTTGTAAATCATGTGTGGAGGTGGCACAACGTCGGGTTGTTTCCCGCCCCTTCCACGACTTGAAAACTTTGGGAACATTGCACGGAGCCATTTATCCCTCGCTGCGATGATGACAATGAGCGACGGTCACGGTCTAGTGGCTGGTTGATCTAACATTGTTTCAGTGACTGCAAGACGACGAAGCTGGGAAAAGTTAGGCGAGATCACGCCCGAATTGATAGATGACTGCTTGCCTTTCCGCAGGTGATTTAAGGTCTGAGTGCTCGCTGTCGCTGCCATCGACCTCCCAGTCCGGAACGTCGCCCACCGGCAACCCCAGTGCTTGACTACGAATCATGAGGTGCTTGTTTGGTCCTGTTGAATGAGACCCTCTTTATCCCCTGGACGTTCATGAAACATGAGCACGCGTGTTCGTGAGTCTTTCTAGCCTTCAGCTCTGCGAAATCAGGTGTACAATGTGACATGTAGAGAAAGGTGGTACCGTATTCCGTCCTGTTACCAAGGCCCGGCCCCGCGTCGCCGAGATCGTTTCAAGACACTCTTCAGTATCCCAAGATAATCGTGTTTCTCATCCTTCACTCGAGGCACACACGGCTCCGCATTTAGCCCCTCCCAAGGATGCCACAACCACCGTTATATCTCCACCAGCTGCGACATTTTCTCTGGAGGGGCGTATCGACTATGCGGTTCCTACGGCCATTGCAAATACTACAAGACAGGGCGTTCCAATCGTTGTATCTTCGCGAGCGACTCCGCTTGCACAACCAGCTGAATCTAGACACCCGCCAGCTATCGAGGAAAGTACAGCGTCTTTGGGCTCTTCCCATGTTGAGATTCAGACCGTCGAACAAACCCCTCGCTATCAAATTCAAATTAAAAGGAACTCGCGGTCTGAGTCATCGGCCACCACGCCTCCAAAAAAGCTAAAAAAGGTACGGAGACCCGAAGCCCCAGCATTCAATGCAGATGCAAACCCTGGTGAGGATCTGGACCCGACGTGCGTCACTATGGCTGCCTTATGCGAAGACACGGGCCAGGGTCGTGTGAGCATCAAAGGTGCCCAGATCCTTGACAACCATCTTGCCTGGAAGAGATCCAATAAAGAGAAAAGGGCGAGGATGCGGATGTTGATGGAGGCAAAAAAGTATGGGGGAAATGAAGATGCCGATACCGCACAAGCGAGGCGTCCAGAAGGTGAACCGGAACAGACCCTAGCTGTTGATGTGACGTCTGGGCAGCCATCCATGCAGCTGGTTTCTGGAAATCTTTCCGCTGTCGAGGACACCTCGGGGCAGGGCTTCGACTATTCCCAAAACGTTTCTACTAGTCGATATAATGTTCAAATTCGAATAGGCCATAACGGAGAGACTATTGTCGACGAAGAGTCTTTGTTCGTTGATCGCCATGCGGAAGAAGACACCGCCGGATACACCCATGTCGAAGAGTCTGATGTCACAAAGTTTGTCAATTCTGCGACATACTCGAAACGCTTCCGTGGATCACGCTGGAGTGCGGAAGAAACCGAGTCATTCTACGACGTAAGGTGGTTTTTTTTTCAACTACTTGGGCTGAATGCGACCCTTTTCTAGGCTCTTTCACAGTTTGGCGAGAATTATGAACTCATTTCATACGTATTACCCGGTCGGGATCGGAAAGCGTGTAAAAACAAGTTCAAAGCTGAAGACAAGAAAAATCCTCAACGGATAAATTACTGTTTAAGCAATCACAAGCCCTATGGTCCGTATCTCCTTGACGGCTCCCCTTTTTTCTGCTTAGCCCAAACTCAGATATGCAAACCTTATCCCGCATGACCGGGAAGGACTTTAGTGGACCTACTCCAGAGATACGAGCTCTGGCAACGTTATCGTTGGCAGAAACACAAAGCAGTTCAAAAAGCGATCAATCTCTGAGTGCAGGACACGCTATTGGTTCGTCGCTGACTACTGCTGAGCATGCAGAAGAAGTGGTTGGGGACATTTCTAGTTTCGATCCAGAGTGAACAGTATCAATTATCCTAGACAGAAAACTTTCTGATTTGCTGGCGATCGATTCCCCACATTGAGCCGGGGTAGCTCAGCTGGGAGAGCAACAGACTGAAGTCACGGATGTTTTCTGGAGGTCCCGTGTTCAATCCACGGTCCTGGCATTTATTTTTCTCCGAATCCGTGTGTGACCTAGCGCTTGATATGACGTTTTCCGAGTGGACTCCCAGTATACTTTGTCGTTTCGATGGTGGTTGTCACGGATGGCGCACAATACGGTGACTACATTCGTGGGTCATGTCCATTTCTCCCTTGTTCTGCTGCTTAAGCTAGTTTCAGGTAACCGCATCGTGGTCATATCAGGGACGTTGGGGCGTCATAACTTTTAGTGGAGGCGAGTCGACGCGAACGATCCACGTGACAAGCGCGTCCATCCTATTTGAACCCAATACTGCTCCTTCTCGCATCTTCACCATCGACTCCTATCCCGGTCATCCCCACCGACATGGCTCCACGTCGCTCCACTGTGCCCGAGGAGAGTGTTCCTCCACCCAGCCGGCCACAGACTCCTCCAGCGATGGACGATATCGAAGAGGTAACCATTCAAACCCCAACTCCTTCAGGAAAATAACAACTTTCCTAGATACCTTTCTTCGATAGCATAGACGAGCTCCAACAACAGGTGTGACTATACACTTCCCGCCTCTCGTAACATTGACCTTGCCAGGGCATAAACGTTCAAGATATCCTCAAACTCAAGGTGAGCTTCCTTTTAGTTTTACCCGATGCATCTCACGTGTTTCTCAGGGCGCGGCAATTCATACTGTGTCTGGTGTTGCAATGACGACGCGTCGGCAACTCCTCAAGATCAAGGTCAGTACCTTGAAGTCTCAGTAATACTCCTATGTTTACTATCGTCACGTCGTAGGGCATGTCTGAGGCGAAAGTCGAAAAAATCAAGGTGACAGGCTATATGCGTTCTGAAGTGCACGACCTTACTGTTCCGCTTATTCAGGAAGCCGCGCAGAAAATTGCGGTAACAGATTTATCCGACATTTGGTATAGGAACTCATTCCAGTGTAGGGCTCTTCGTTTGCCACGGGGGTGGAAGTCCAAGATCGACGGAAGCGTGTCCTTGTGATCAGTACGGGTAGCAAATCTGTCGACGCCATCCTCGGAGGTGAGAGTTTCCTCTGCTCTTGGGAGAAGAGGAATTTGTGACCACGAACAGGTGGCATCATCTCTCAATCGATATCAGAAGGTGGGTATTCCCGTAGTCGTTAATTCCAACGAGATCTCAGTTTTTGCCGGACCGGAAGTGTATGGCGAGTTTCGCACAGGCAAAACACAGATGGCGCACACGATGTGTGTGCTGACTCAGCTTCCCCCTGAACTAGGAGGAGCGTCAGGAAAGGTGGGTCGTATATATTCAAAGCAACACCTTTCACTTATGATTAATCCGACTAGGTAGCATACATTGACACGGAAGGCATGCGAGCATAATCCTCTACTTACATCAGGCTCACAGCGTTCCCAGGCACTTTTCGCCCTGATCGAATTCGGTCGATTGCGGATCGCTTTGACGTAGACGGAACCATGGCGTTAGAGAATATTCTCTACGGTGTGGAAGTACACCATTCACTTGACTCCCGCTTATAATTCACTCGAAGCCCGAGCATTCAATAGCGAACACCAGGTCATAGTCTACCCGTTTTCCCCGTTGAGTGCTGCTCATATCAACTCTACAGATGGAACTGATAAACGAATGTTCCCTTCGTTTCGCTGAAGACAAGGACTTTCGGCTCTTGGTGTGTCTGCTAGAGTTCAGGGACCGGTGAATTGCCGGTGACATTTGACATTTGACAGATCGTCGACTCGATAATGGCTCTCTTTAGGGTTGACTACTCCGGAAGAGGGGAGTTGAGCGAACGACAACAGAAGGTATGCATATACTCAGGGATATTACGAAAAAAGGATACTCACGCATGAATGCTGTAGCTCGCCCAGGTAATGTTTGTGTACGCTGAGGTACCGAGGATTGCCCCAACCAGGGTTGCAGATGCTCTCCAAGCTCTCAAAGTTAGCTGAGGAATACAACGTGGGTATCCTATCCGTTCTGCTTTCATTCTTTGATCGTCTCTCGAATCATAGATTGCGGTGCTTATCACAAATCAAGTCCAATGTACTGCATTGAGTTATCACTTTCTCTCATTCTGTGGTTATCTAAGAACTTCTAGCCGACCCCGGAGCAACCATGACTTTTGTGGCCGGTGGAGCTCTAAAGCCGGTTGGGGGCCACATTCTCTCTCATTCTTCGGCGACTCGTATATTCCTGAGGAAGGGTGTGTACATCAGTGATATTGAAGAAGTCGGATGGAACTAATATTCCGTGTTCTACATAGGTCGCGCGGAAGAGCGCGTAGCCAAACTGGTTGACAGCCCTGATCGCCCTGAAAGCGAGGCCTCTTATAAGCTCGACGAAGGTGGCTGGACCGATGTTTAAAAGCCTGCCGTTTCGTGATCAGCTGCATCTCGTTTTCTCGACGCCAACGGTCTTTTTGTTCCTAATACATGTGCTGCATATCTTGACAGTGTCTTACGTTATGTAAATTACGTCAATCCGCCCCAAGCCTGTTTATTTGAATTTGCAAGACCCCGGGCCGTGATTACGATCTGGCCATCGGAGACAGAAACCTATTTTTAGCAAGCATAATCCCCTTTTGTCGTGATAGAGCCTGGTTTCAGAGAAAGATACGTTCCTTCAAAAAAGGGGCGACATCGAAATAATGCATTAGCGTTAACTTGAATTTGTAGGTTTATAGGTGAGCATTAGTAGTCGGTTTATTGTACACTTGACACGGGGAGTTTCGAGCTCTCGCCGCATTCCCCGTGACGCCATCTGATACACCCACATGGTTTACAGAGGCTGGGGAAGCACGTTCGTTTGTCTTCCCATGGTGTTCCGCGTATAAGTTCATCTGGACAATGGACAATGGATAGTCTGCAGACCCGTTTCTGCCACGCCAATATGCTGATTGTCACCAGCACGCTGTTATTCGCCGGCATAGTTCATGCAACTTGCACCTTTCCGAGCCTGTACCCTAACATTGAGGCATGCGTTGACTTGCCGTTGCAATACTCCTGCGAAAACACCACGGTTCTCACAAGCTCATGCTGTAACGTCGTGAAAGGCGGCCTTGTGTTGCAAACCCAGTACTGGGATACTCATACTGATTTAGAGAGGTTTGGGCAGTTGTTACCTCTGGGAAGCTGGGGTATTCACGGCCTCTGGCCAGATAACTGTGATGGGTAAGCAAGCGTCCGGTACAACACATGTTTTACTGACTGTAGGCGCAAGTTCCTTTGACCAATACTGCGATCTCGCGAGACAATATGACCCTCATCCATCCCCAGCAACTCTTCCTGACGGTACCGTCGTCCCGCCATACAAGGGTCCTAGCGTTAGGTCGTTCATCGAAAAATTTGGGCGGTTCGACCTGTTGTGGTACAGTAAGTACAACACGTGCAGGCGGGAAGGTCGAGGATTTATTGTTTCAATTCCTAACAGTGGACACTTTCTGGATCAACCAAGGAGCGCCAAACGACGAGTTCTGGGCGCATGAGGTCCGTGGAGATCCGGAAAAATGGTGCAAGTATTCAGCTAATGAAGGCGGTAGTTCTCGAAGCATGCAACGTGTACCTCGACATTCGATGTTGCTTGCTACAAGCCCGATTACGAGGAACACCAAGAAGTGATCAACTTTTTTGAGACTGTGACGAAAGTGTTCCAGATGTACCCCACTTATAACATACTGGCTGCGTACGTGATCCCCACGCGAGATCTACATCCCACTCTGAATGCTTTTTAGGGCTGGTATCTTCCCCTCCAACACAACGACATACTCCCTTGCGCGGATAACCAATGCTCTTTACTCACAAATCGGCGCTATCCCCTACTTCGGATGCAGCAATAACGGGACTGTACTCGACGAGGTTTGGTACTTCCACCACGTCTTGGGCACGGTGAGTAATTCGCTAGCGGTTGGTTGCACAGACTCGATGTTTTTGTTTTCCACAGGAACAATACGGTCACTTCAAGACCGTCAATTCGACCACTCCATCGACCTGTAATAAACTTGGCATCTGGTACTATGAGCGAGCTCCTGGATCAGAGCGTCGAGTTACCTATTAAATGTACATGGAATGAAATGAAGATAATGTATGGGTCATGTGATTAACACGACGCGACACGGTGGACAAACATGTAAAAACAATTTCATTGGTATGTCGATCCGGGGCGTCATGACACTTGTAATGTGGGAGGCGACCTTTACTCCCACCACCATCTGTGGCTTCGAATATGACCGTTCGACTCGATCTCGACGCGTCTGTGACAGAACCAAGCGTCCGGAGAACCCTCCTAGATATTTCCCTTGCAGTGGCCAAGTGCAAGAAAATCGTGGTCGTCACCGGCGCCGGCATCTCGTGTTCGTGCGGGATACCTGTAGGCCATCATCCAGCATTGTCCTACCCCCTGAAGTAACAGACTTTTTATTAGGACTTCCGTTCGTCAGACGGGTTGTATGCACTTGTCAAGCAGCAACATCCCGACGTCGTGTTAAAGGGTCGGGACCTCTTCGACGCGTCGCTGTTTCGTGACAAAACATCAACGGCGGTATTTTATACCTTTATTTCTCAGCTCAAGCACCGTGTCGACTCCGCCACACCCACGCCGACACATCATTTCATCAAAACTCTCGACACCAAACAGAAGCTATTACGTTCCTACACGCAAAACATAGATGGGTTTGAGGAAAAGGTCGGACTTCGTGGTAGTTCGAGCCAAGAAAATGCGTCCGGGAAAGGAAAATCGAGGCTAAGGGCGGCAGACGTACGCAATGTCCAACTACATGGAGACATTCACCGTGTCCGCTGCACCCTGTGTTCCTTGGATCTGCCCTTTACAGAAGACTATCTAGGCATGTTCGACGAGGGAATGGCTCCGGATTGTCCAGAATGCAAATTACGCTGTGAGTGCTCGCCCATTGCGTTGTTCCGAAACCAGGCCGACTAATATTTTTTCCCAGCGGAAGTGCGCTTGGCTAGGTCTGCTCGACCCGTCAAAGTTGGCACTCTGCGCCCAGCCATCGTACTTTATGACGAGGTACATCCATTTGGGGACGACATTGGTTTAATTCAGATCCAAGACATTGCACGAAAACCCGATATGCTCATCATTATGGGTACTTCCCTAAAGGTTCATGGGCTCAAGAAGCTCGTGAAGGGTTTCGCGAAAGCTGTTCACGCGTCGAAATCATCCACGACGAGATCGGGCAAGAACTGGCAGGGCAAGGTCGTTTTCGTGAACAAGACTCCACCCGGAAGCGAGTGGGAGGATGTGATCGACTACCATGTTACGGGGGAGACTGATCGTTGGGTGGAAAAGGTTCTTGAGGACTGGAGAAAGACGCGGCCATCAGACTGGGAGGTCCAGCAAACGCTCGATGCCGATGGTGTGTTCAAGGTCGCGAAAGAGTCGGATTCTGTGATCAAGCAGAAAAAGTGTACGTGGCCAATCCCTCACGTCGAGAAGATTTTGTTCATTAGATGTTACAGTTGTACGCAGACGAAAGTCATTCGCCGAGAATGTTTGTCGAGATGACGAGACCCCGTGTGTGGTCACCCCTCCATTCAAACCACCGTCAAGTGTGCCATCGTCACCCGCCAAACGACGGCAATCGGTTTGCCACTACTCTGAAGTTGAGTCAAGTCCACGAAAAAGAAGAGGCGTGTCCAAGATTGCTAGCTGCTTGGAAGGGGAGATGACAGAAAGGCGCCTCTTGTTTCTGGACACGACGAATTCCACATTACAGCTGGACAGTCAGCACGCGACCGAACCACAGCCCTCAAGGATGTCTGGTCGTCAGTCACGGAACCGAACATTGTCGAATCGGTTGTCTGCCAAGACGCCCAGGACGAGGAGTGCCGCACGACCCAGCGGGGGTGTGTGGGTAGAAATCAAGAAAATGACCTGAGTACGTACTAGACTGTAGATTAGCACCGCACACCCAAGTACATCGCTTGTAATATGTCATTTGATTGATTGTGGCAGACAGGAATATTTGAGAGCGAAATAAAATAACTATGAGACAACATCTCCGGTCCTCGTGGATATCCAACTCATTCGCTAATCAATTCGGACACGCTCCAATCCTCAAAGGAGCCGTCTGGTAGATATCGTCGAATGATGAGAGGGATTTTTCGTTGTGAGAGCTCCTTGATAGCGATCTGCAAAGCATCCGTCTCACCATCCAAAGGGACGAGAACGGGGGCATTCATGCTTCGCGAAGCATGGCCAATGAGCCAGATGAAGGGAGCAGTGGAAAGACATACCTGATTTGCAGTGCCCGAGTTCCGAGTATTCGCGCTCGCTCGTACTTGGTCAGATAAGGAGTCGTCACTCTGACTTTGTTTGGTTGTCGTTCGCCTTGCAAGCCAGAAGGGGCGGGGTGCTGAGGCAGCTGCTCCTCTCCGTTCGCCATTTCTTGGTCATGATCTGTACCATTGGCACCGTTGGGATGAGAGACTTCGCCATTGGTATCTTCCCCCTGCTCCTCGGCCTGCTCGCCCTCTGGCAGGTCGTTCGCTAGGAGATCGTAGCTCTCGTCCTGTTCGCGCTATGAACACGATGAACATTCTCGGGTACGAATGCACGCACGAAAGCACCGTCGTTATAACTGAGTGACGAGTCAGCAAACGTGCATCTCGAGTTACACGGGTACGAACCTCGGGCCACCATAGTCGTAGTCATCACCGCCTCCACCCCCGTAACCGTCGTCAGACATTCTCTACAACTTACGGTGGACAGGCTTTGGGAAGAGGGAAGTGTGTGTTACGTAATCTGAACGACTTGCCCTTCTTCGATGTCTTGCGATATGCCCTGTGCGTGGTCAGCGCGGAGTCAACGAATTCTTCCATTCCCTTCGGATGTCCCGACCTGGTTATTTTTGATCATTTTGAACTGTCATCGAAACAGGTCGATCGTTCGTTCCATGTCTGGACTCTGCTTTTTTTTTTTTTTTTTGGTATCTCCACGACGTGATCGACGCTGGCGTGTCCACCGCCAATGTTCGCACCTTTGCAACATGGTCTGTATCGGTCGCACCGTCATCACACGGCTTCTTCGCTGATCAAAGAGCACTCAATCCGAGCGAGTATGTTAAGAAGTATGGTTGTCTTATTCGCTTGTTCTTCGAGAGTGATGATCTGATTGTTCCTTTTGAACCATTTTCCCGACGTTGTTGAGCAAACTTGGCTGAGATTCCATATCGGCCGACCCGGTCCGCTATCGAGCCCGTAAGTAGCTAAACGGTAACCCTTGCTAGGTGTCGTCACTGGGAGTGGCTTTCGTCCGCAATCTTTCCCCGTTGTTTTCGCGCCGGTCGTATGATACAAGAGAGAAGTGACAGAAATAGAGACAGACTGGCGCCCATGTGCATGGCACGTATCGCACCTCTCACGGAAGATTGATCGTCGACAGACCTCTGAAATGGCATACCGAACAAGGCTTGGGCGTGATGGCGACATATTGCTGCTCCATCCTCGGAATACCAACGTGACCAATCACCGTTCTTGTCTCCTCCCTTCCTCGTTACAACACATCTCTACGTACACCTCCTCCTCTACCCTCATAGCGTACTATGCCTCAACGCGGACTGGGAAGATCGTGGGGTACTCGTTTCGATTCCCTCACCTCCTCCGATTCTCTGTCCTCCAACCCTGAAAGTGTGGTCGCGAGCTCGCACCACATGTCCTCCCCGCCATGCAGTGTTTCAGCTGACGAGGGAAATAGTCCTCGGGATGCGCGTGACAGGATCCTTCAGGACGCGAGCATCTTCATCGGAAGGTGTGTATCAAGTCTTTGCCATGTCCTTGGCTGACCGCACTCCATCAGCTTGCCCTCCAACATCGATTACCCCGAACTAACGAACATGTTGTCTCAACACCTTTCCGAACATCCTCAAGTCAAAGGAATCAAAGTCGTTCGTGATTCAAAGGGTGGAACTTGTGCATTCATCCAGTGTCAGGTTTGTCGGTCTTTACTACACAGCTACCTGTACATTTACTAACCCGCTGCCGATTCAGAACTTTGAGGCAGCGTCCGCCCTCATGAATGACCTTCATGTTGCCCCGCCGCAGCCATTCTTGGGTCGGTATCTTCGATACGAGCCTGCCCGCGCTTTTAGGACTTTACTCATCTCATACCGGTGAGTAATATTCTTCCCACCTCACATCCTCAGATATATGCACAAATGACAGCGCATACATGCATGTCTCAGTTTCAATCCAGTCTGACTTGCATCGTAGGAGCCCTAGACAGTTTATTCGACAAAGGGACGCCACTAGGAAAGCAAATTTCCTGACCACCGATGACCCTCAGATCGTTGAGCTCCAGCTACCAAATGCCATGAAAATTATCAGGACACCTGGGACCAAGTTAGAGTGGATTTTCGCGTTATTTGCCACTTTCTGATCAAATCACTCTAGGCAGCTTACTATTCTCTACAACGAAGAGGCCTTGGATGCCCTGGTTACGGAAGAGAGCAACCTTAGTTTATTGTTCATGCCTCTCCTTTATGACGCCGAGGTAACGTTAGACCCTTCAAGGGATCACCCAGATTAATTTTCGAATGCAGTCTCTGTTGCGTATCGCATCTGTATTCGGCGTTGTCGATCATTTTGGGCCCTACGAACACGGAAACGAGAATGACCAAGTCCCAGCGAATTTCCCGCCACCTCACGATGGTCCCCGCTCGCCTGGTATGGACTCCGGCTGCTGGAGGGTAAAATGGGCACACCGGGATGATTGCGTCAGTGCCCTCGTGGTACGTTGACCAATGCTTGTTATTTCCGTAAATTCTGATTCCATCCGCTTCCACGATATAAGACACTGCGCAGAGTTCCCCACCTGACTGTTACATGGGCTCACCAGTCGAACAATGCTGCTGGAATTTATAATAATCCGCGTCCGTTTCTAGCTGACCGGTTCCCCCATTCTTGGCGTGGCCGCGGGGTGGGCTCTGCTCCGCGTCCAGCTTCAAGCTTTCTGCCGGTCAGCCACACTTTTCCCGTCCTACGTACTACCGAAGGTCCTTCAGTGGTTAAACACCCATCTGGCGTCAAGGTCGCAGATCCGAGCTCCGGACACAATGTTTGGCAACAAGAAGTTGCCACCGTTCCAATAAACAGAAATATCCCATTCAGAACGCCTCGACCAAGAGCGCTTTCGTTGACGCATGATCGACCCCAACCGGCAGTGCCACTTCCCTCGCGGGAATCTACTGGCCAGCTATCCTTCACGAAATGGGAATCGACCAATCGCGCTCGATGGGCAGACCACATTGAATCGATGGAATTCAAATGTAACCCAAGGTTAGTGGCTCCTTTCATTTTGAGGCGTTAATGGCATCTCTGGTGTAGTGCCGTTGGGCCAAATCTTACTTCTTCGCCATACCTTGGCCACCACATTCCGTCTTCGGACAGTGGCGGCCATACTTCGCGAGAGGGGGATAGTCGAGAAATCGATGCAGGGATCCCTCGCACACCCGACTTTGGGACATCTCCTCTCACACCGAGAACCCCCGGCTCGTTCATGCTTCGTACACCCACTACCACCAGTTATATGGGGGATTTCCAAAGTATGTCTTTCAGGGACTATGATAGTCAGGGTTCACTCCCCCCACTCTCGCAAGAGAGGCGTGATGACCACATTGTTGATCCGACGACCATCTTTGTTGGTGGTCTAGAGATGTTTGGGCCAAATGCCTGGGATGAAGGCAAAGTCAGGGCGTTGTTCTCAAAGTACGGAGGAATTGAAGCAGTCAAAGTTATTCGACCCAGTATGGATTGATCTTCATCACCGTATCCTTAATTACTAACTTCCGTAGGCAACAAACGTTCTGCGTTCGCGTTTGTCAAGTTTAATAATATGGAGGCCCCTGCGAGAGCCGTCAAGGAAGAGGTGAGCTGTTTACTCATGGCCATTCGCATCTGAGTTCAATTCTCTTAGCATAATCGAATGCTCAACGGCCGTCCAATCCGCGTGCAACTTCGGGATTGGAATCCGGCTTATCGCCCTTCCTGGAGAACAGGACCTAACAAGGAGTCAGATCCGCAACTGCATTGTCCCGGTGACGACCTTGGTGACGATCTAAAGCCACCTAAACCTGACCACGTTGATATCGCTGCCCACATGGCGAACCTGCAACTCACAGACCCACCGACCCAACCTACACTTCCATCTACCGGTGAGATCTGTAATCTGAACGAAGTACAGGACGAGACTGGCAACCCAAACCCTGAGGCTTCTCCCGCTGATGAGCCATGTGGTTCGACCAAAGAAGCCAGTGAAATGGAAAAAGCGCTAGATGTCAAACATGGGGGCGAGCGTGCGCCACCAGATTCGACTGCTTTGTCTTCCCAAACACCTGTGGTATCAACCCCAGCGTTGCCGGGGACATTTTCAGCACCTACCATGCAGTACTACCCGGGATGGATACCAAATTACGCCCCGCCGTTTCCGTACCAAATGCCTTTCATAGCCCACCCTTTACCTGGATATTCATTCCCTCCACCTGTAGCTCCGGCTCCTCTGCAGAGCGGCGGGTCAGATGGCGGTGCAACTTCCTCGAACATCCCTGTTGCTTTTGGCCCAGCCGGCGGCGCATATCCAGTATGTGGCATACAAGGTCCCTCTTTCGCATGTTGACTGTTCTGTAGGCATTCATGTATCCTCCGTCGCTTGGCCATAACCCTGACTCGGGTCCAGCCACCGCCGGCCAACTAGGAGCTGCCAATAACCCTGCGCTAGTTCACACACAAGCACCCTTGCTCCCTACCGGATTCATCCAAGGCGACCAGGGAATGCTTGTTCCTGTCTATCCCCCCGATGCGCTGAACCAATACATGAGTGGAAATCAGGATCAAGGTCAAGCTCCTCCGAGTTCCAGATCCGCAGAGGGACAACCTCCAGGAACCTGGCGGGCATATCCGCCACCTCCTATTCGCCCGCCAGCAGTCGTTTTTCACTCGTACATCAATCCGCCGTTGACGGCCCCTCCACCTCATCATCTGGGGCCGCACACATGGGTGCCAGGTCACCCGTGGCACGGGGTCACGCCACAGTTACCTCATGGAGTGCCTGGCAGACGAAGTTCGATATCGCCAGCTGGAGGGCCAGCCTCAGTCCCGATGAGCTCGAATTACGAGCGCAACATCATACCTCCACGTCGACAGTTTCGCCGAGACAACCATCCTCAACACCACAAAAATAACTTTGTTCGGGGTACAGCTGGACGATCTGGCAAAACTCCTCTTGATGTACCGCGATCACCATCGGACACTCAGCCAGCGTCGGTCCCTCAGTTGGCTATGCAAGACACACCCATCGATCTTAACTAGAAAAGATCAGGATGTAATTCCTGAACTCTCGCTCCCTTTCGTTTTGTCTTTTCATTCCACTTTCTTTTACACATCTTTTTCGAGATTGAAGACATACCGTTGACCCAACTTCTGGGTGAATTTGGACTTGAACGTCATACACTTTGATAATTTGACCTTTTTGTACCGACCTCCGACGCTCGAACACTTTGACCGTGGGAGTAGAATTGTATTCCTTTTCTTCGAACGTGCAACCCTGGTTCAAGTGAGATCGATGCTCCGAACAAGACGCAAACACGGGTTTGTACATCGTTCGATGCCCCTGTGGCGTGCGATAAAACGTGAAACTGACGTTTGTCACAATGTCGAGGCGCTCCGTCCTTGGCAACCAGTCTGCAAAGTTGGTCGACGTTCACGCAACTCTCTCTGCCCGCGGATCAAGAGAAAACAACACAGCCCAAGTATACGAGGATGATATCGTGGATTTGATGGCCAAGATTATATCCCTTGTACTTTTGATGGGTGTAACATAATCCCAGGACGGCTAGACAGCCCGACACGAAGTTTCATTCTCGATGGGATGTCCCCGGAGTAGCACTGCGCATCGCATCCGAGATGAATGGTTTCAGCGGGCACGTGTCGAGACCTTCAACTTTTGACATGAACGTGGTGCAAAGGAGGAAAGCCCACCCAGCCCCGAGGTATTATAAAGCATCAAAAACCAAAAATAGCTATCATGAACTGTCCAAGCGATGCCAATGTAAAAGAATCGTCATCGAAAAATGAATACATTTACTTTTGAACGAATGACACACGAACGTGAAAGCATGATTGTACTGATATCGGTCCGTTGAGGGGGGTATGCGACTGGATGTGAGATGCAATGTGATCAATGAACGTGAAGATGGGGCCATCTGCAAGGCCTTTCAGGTTGTTTTCGTGAGAAGATCGCGGGGGGGCGTACATGGAATCATGAAATACACTTGCTGCAAAATGCGAACGGATCGCGATTATGTCGTAGGACGCGGTGGCTAATTAACCATTAGGTAGTGACGTAAAACGTAGTCCTTCGTTGTACACTGGACAAGGCGTATCAGTGCGAGAAGTGCATGTCAGACAACCAAAGACTTGCCTTTACAAACAAGAGGGATGAAATTTACGAGTGTCCTTGCTATGCTCGTTTGTTTCCTGTGACCCAGGACAGGTGTACGCTCCCAGCTCCGGCGATGTAAACTTTGGCGCGCACACGACATACCTGCAAGAAGAATCAGAGCCTGAACGCACATGCGGAAAATCATGCATACGGTGTCTGCAACCTCTGCCCTCTGAAAGTCGACATGTAGATCACCATTGGGCATTCTTGTGATCTGATCCACTTCACCAAAGGACTTGCAATCCAAGAAGAAAAAATTAGGAGGAACCAATTGCAGATGCCTGATGACACATACTTGACACCATTTCTGAATCGCGTCCAAACGGCGAGTATCATTCAGCGCGATACCACTGACCACGAGCTTCCTCTTTTTGGTTTGCCAGGTCGGGCTGCCCAACGAAGACAACGAAAGTCGGGGTGGATTGGGCTTCGCAGCGAACAAGACGTGTGGTTGCGAATCGTCGGGTTCTTCTATGAGAATCTGGTCCAGACTGCCTGGCTGATTGTGTCGAGACCTGGTAAACGGCAAGCGGATCGCTCCGGCTTTTGGTGACGAGGGGGGCATCATCTGTTGCTCTGGAAGATGTGGCGCCGAGACAGGGTATAGTGGTCGCAGTGGCGAAGACGATGTGGTGTTGTCATTTCTGAGACAAGGTTGAGATACCATCCCCCCAGACTGTGAGCGGACACGCAGTGAAGTAAAGAAAGATGGTGACTTTGATGGGGGCAGGGGTCGTATATAAGGTTCGCCGTCCTCGTGCACAGAGACGGTAGTGGGGGTCGTGAGCGAGGAACAGGTGTTGGACGAAGATAGGCTCGGCCGCGATCGAGATCTGTCAGTGAGCGTGTCACCAGGACTTAAACGTGCATCTGTATCAGGTATGGATGCGGACGAAAAGTGGCCTAAAACACTTGGTCGCCACCGCCACGAAGACGCACGAGGAACGCTGGAAATTTGGGGGACGTTTCGCGGTAGAGATGTTTGGAAGCTTGTGCTTCGCGAATGATAAGATGAACGAGCTGTGCCTGAAGTGAGATCGCCACGCGATGAGCGGCGGAACATGGAGAGCCTAGAAGGGCTGCAGGATGACGTGTTCTTTGGAGAGGGCAATGCAGAGCGCCCTGGGAGATGAAAGTGTCGTAATGATTGAGAAGGATTGATAAGTCGAATTGTTGATCGGGGACTGGTTATATCTGTCGAGGAAGAGGGGTGCGATGGCTATCGTTGGTGTATCAGTTGACGTGTCAATAGGAAGCCCAAGATTACGAACTTGATTTTGTAGCGTGTCTTCTGGTGGACATTCCAGAGCGACGTCTTGGTCGACGAGAACATAATCATGCATGCTGTCACTGTCATCCAAGCTACGGCGGACAGCAGCCATGCTCAAGTGGGGGTAGGCGAGGTATGGATTACTCCGTGTACCGATGGGATGCACATCCGAGAGGTCGTGAATGTCGGGTTGAGTGGCTATCTGAAGCTCTGAGAGCCAGCGGGAGAGACGACTGGAACGGCGGTGAAGCGTGTGGGTTGCGGAAAGCAAGTCTGCGTCGACGGGCATTGGTGTTCGTGGGGACGCGTCTGGTCTGCGAACGGTGATGGTAGAGGAGGGAGAGTCCTCTCGGAGGATTGGGTTATCGTCTAGAAGAGGCTCAGCAGTGAAGGATACTCAAGGAAAATTACATACGAGAATGGGAGAGACCGAGAGGACCAGGGATTGGGAGGATAAAGTCATTATAAAGAGTTGGAGTGACCGACTTGGGCTGAGCTAAAATCGAGGTGGTACTGCGCCGAGTGAGGTCAACGGACATCTGAATTGAGCAAGGCTCAGGCAAACCCCGAGCTAGAATACACGAAGGCTATATCACGAAAACCTGTTGAGAAAAGTACGTCGAGATGAGAGCGATCTGGAGGTAAGAAAGACGCGTATCAGTCGTCAAAACTCATGGAACAAAGCAAGTCATGAACGAGGCGAGAAAGACGACTCGAAGTCGAACATGATGCCTCGTCAACCAAAACGTGGCCGCACCCCGTTACGACAACTTTCCCAGATATCACACCCGGAGAAAAAAAAATTTTGGTTCGACTGCCCGCTGGATTTCGTGATTTTGTGGAGGTCATCGTCGCTGTCGCCTCACCCAACGGGTACGTCGTGACGGTGAGGATGTACTGTCATTGCCTCTTGCACAGTATAATCACAATCGACGGACCTTTTTGTCAAGTTCAACCAAAAAAAAAACCCATCAACCCTGTATTGGCCCGGATTTCCGGTGAATCTATCTATCCAAGTCTACGCCACTGATCCTTGTTCGACGTGCGCAACGCCGGCAACAACCCGGTCTGTGATAGACCCGAACAGCTTGGCAGATGATGTCTCCTGGTATTTCCTTAGAATCGCCTCCGGATTCCCCGCGCCACTCGATTCAGCGGCGTCGAGCAGCGTCACCAACTCTGTGTCCACTGGCAGCGCACCAAGAAACGTCAATCCCTCTCGTCTTGCCATCTCCTCTCCTCCCTTGGTCGAAAAGACGTTACTGATCTCGCCACAACAAGGACACACGTAGCCACTCATATTCTCGATCAACCCCAAGACGGGGAGATTGACTGCACGCGTGAACGAGAGACACTTGATCGCGTCCTGGAGAGCCACCGCTTGGGGTGTAGTGACGATGACGGCCGAGAGTTTCGAGTGAACGGGTGCGAGGTGTTCCAGGAGGGACATGTGTTCGTCGGAAGTGCCTGGATGAGATAAAGCCTTGGCGTTCCGACTCGACAGTCGATAAGAGTTACGCACCTGGTGGGGTATCGATAACGAGATAGTCGAGCTCACCCCATCGGACGTCGCTCAGAAACTGACGAATCATCGCGTTCTTCTTCGGACCTCGCCAAACGACCGAATCGCTCTTCTTCTTCAGCAGAAATCCGACGCTCATGCACGCCAGCCTTGGCTCGTTGTCTTGGTGAGCATCGGCATACACTGGCACCCATCCGTCGCTGCTTTGATGGACCCCATGACCGTCGAGTCCAAGCATGCGTGGTATGGATGGACCCGTCAAATCGACGTCGAGAATACCGACGCGGGGACGAGACGAGAGAGCATGAAGACTGAGAGCGAGTTGGGTAGAAACGGACGACTTTCCGACTCCACCTTTACCTGAACATACGATGATGATACGTTGAACCGTACCAAGTCGTCGCGAGATTGGCGTTTCTTGTGACATTTCTTTACAAAAACGTTCACCACGGTCCGAAATTATCATTATACTCAAAAACAGTAACCCCATCCTCTACCTACTCGGCGCCCTCTTCCATCCAACGAGCCTTCCTGAGACGAGATACTCAGGAGGTGAGATGCAAGGACAACAAACAACGGGTAATACGAGCAAGGCATGAAAATGGTGGCAAAAGAAGAGGGAAAAGCGCATGGATAAAAGGGGAGACGACACATGTACCAATCACTTTATATGAGAGAATGAAAAGAGAATCCGACAGAAAAAAGACCAATTGATGATGGGCGCTAGTGTGATGATGAGGCTGCATATGCAAACGGAATAGGCAGCCGTCCAATCTTGATAGAGTTGGAGTGGCGTGAAGGGAAAAAAGCGTCCGTACTATACAATAGTGAGGCAACAACTTCATCGATGGTGAGGCGGTCGTTGGCTGTCTTGCAAAGAAAACTGGCCAAGAACGGTAGAGGAATGATTCGAAGCTTGAGTTGCGAGCGTATGTGCAAGTGTGACAAGCGGCCGGTTTTCGACGCGGCGCGACAAGACCATCTTCCTTACGCTCCTGTCCTCTCGGAGCATTCCGCGACCGACCATCTATGAAGCCATATCCAACAGCGACCGAGCACCCACTGCTACTTCCCTCCGCCCCCAATCTCGGTCGCACTCGGGGCGTGCCCCGCTTGAATAAAAGAAACAACGGAATGTCACGCGTTTACCAGATGTCGCCCTCCCTGCCACGAGTCGTACCACGTTGCTGTCCTACTGCACCAGGCGCATTCGCTTGCTGTTGGCGGGTGTGCGAACGGAGCCTGTACCAACAAGTATCAGCAGCATGAATCAGAGAACAAAGGGAACATTGTGAGGCACCTACATCCTATCACTCGCCCGATGTTCTTCTTCCTCTTGAACGACCTTGCGTCTGCCAGCAGCAGCCTTTTGGCTAGCACCAGTGCTCCCATCATCGGGAGCACCTCGCTGGACACTCCAGTCAAACACATAGTCGTACTGGAAGCCTTCGCGAACAAACAGGTCACGGAAGAGTTTCCGAAGGTACGAGTAGTCCGGTTTATCGTCGAAACGAAGGGCACGAGTGTAGTTGAGGAAGATACCAAACTCGTTGGGGAACCCACGGCAGAGAAGGTCCGTAGGCGTGGTCATCTTCTTCTCCATGATGCGATCGTACTTTTGTTTCTTCGTAGCGGCCTTGAGTCCCTGCCACGGGAGAGCTCCACGAAGAAAGTACATGAGCACGTAAGCGAGAGATTCCAAGTCATCACGACGGGCCTGTTCGACGCCGAGGTGTGTGTTGATCGACGTGTAACGAGCAGTGCCAGTCAGATTCTTGTTCTCCCTGTAAGGGATATGGAGATGGGTCTTGGGGTCACGGAACTTCTTGGCCAAGCCGAAATCGATCACATTGACTTGGTTGCCTCGTTTACCGATGCCCATCAAGAAGTTGTCCGGCTTGATGTCACGGTGGATAAAGTTGCGAGAGTGAATGTACTCAATGCGAGATATCTAGCAGATCAGAGTGAGTGATTAGATGATGGGCAAGAAGGGTTGGCATCACCAGTTGGTCAGCGAGGAGCAACACTGTTTTCAGACTGAACTTGCGGTTGCAAAAGTTGAAGAGATCTTCAAGAGAGGGACCGAGGAGATCCAAGACCATGGCGTTGTAGTCGCATTCGGTACCGAACCATCTGACAAAGGGAACACCGACACCGCCTGCGAGGGTCTTGTAGACCTTGGACTCGTACTCAAGCTGGGGATGTTTGGCTTTGACGGACTCGAGCTTGATGGCAACCTCTTCACCCGAGATGATGTTGATGCCGAGGTAGATATCACCTATATGGTGGTCAAAAGGGGTTCGGGGGCGGACAAAGGGCGGCTACGAACCAAAGGAACCAGAGCCGATCTTTTTGCCCAGCCGGTACTTGCCACCGACTCGAAGATCAAGCCTGTGAGCGGGGGTTTCTGCCATAAATGCTGGAGGGAAGAAAGAGTGTGTGAGAACAGGATGCGGATGAGAGAGAGTAGAAATAGAGGGGAGGAAGTGGTGTAGAAAGCAACGTGGCTAATAGAGGATGCAAGCGAGGGTGGCTGACGCGCCACTGCGGAAGCGCAGCGAACGAGAAACGACGACACAGGGAAAGAGCCAGTGGCCAGTGGCCAAAAGGATCGAGATGATGCTCGTCGATGGTGGGTCGTTTTGGCTCGAGCTCCAAGAGTCGAGGTCAACGTGGTACCCTCGAGGCGCTCAGCATCGCTGCTTGTTGTGGCCGCGGGCGCGAGAAAGCGAAAAAAAGGGAGCAAAACTGACCTTTGGGATGTTAAACGGTAGTGAGGGGGAGAAATAGAAAAGGGGAGGAGGTATGCAAGAGCGAGGAGGAGAGAAAGAGGTGGAAGAGGACTTGAAGAGAGAAACAACACTGACAGGCCCGTGAGAATAAAGGACACAGCCGGGAGAATGCGGAGTTTGAACTCTCGATTATCGTCAACGCGATGTTTGTGTTGAGCGCGTTGACCAGCACGACGAGCAGCGTGTTGGTCGTGACGTGAACTTGATTCGTGTTGGAGAGTGGTGACGAGATGAATGTGGTACACATATCACCAAGGGAATACGGTCACCAAGCACCGTCGTGAAGCGGACTTTATTTTTTATTCGTATCATCTCTCTCTCGTTACTTCCATGTCCTATCCGAGACACTACGATCCTTACCATCCAAATGGCCAGGTGCCCCAGCAAGGTTTGGCTCCAGACTACCCACCAGCAGCCATCAATTACAACCAGTACAACGACCACGACACTCAATGGGACTCCAAGTCTGCTCACTCCCTTCACAGCAGCAATTTTCATGGCTCACAGGTCCACCTCAACCCCGAATACAATATGAGTCGCCCGAATCTTCATTATGACTCCCCTCCCGCCGACTACCGTGCCTATCAACCCAACTATCCACCCGCTCAGTCCCCGCGCATGGTCCGGGAGATGAGCGTCGGCTACCATGTCGCGAGAGAAAACCTCATGAAGCGCCGGTCCGTTCGTCAAGTAGAGCTTCAGAACGGTAATCTCGTGCTCGACGTACACGTTCCGAGTCACATCATACCCAAATCAATGTCTGATGTCGAAGAAATGACGAAGATGAGGTACACCGCCGCGACGTGTGACCCGGACGAGTTTATGCGCAGAAAGTATTCTCTTCGTCCCTATCTATATGGGCGTCATACCGAGCTGTTCATCGTCATGACAATGTACAACGAAGACGAAGTCCTTTTCGTCAAGACCATGAATGCGTACGCCCTCCCCTCCCTTCATCAAGGCCATTCTTCATCGTTTCATAGCGTCATCAAGAACATTGCCCACCTTTGCAGCAGGAACCGCTCTAAAACTTGGGGCTCCGACGGCTGGAAGAAAGTCGTCGTTTGTATCGTCTCCGATGGACGTAACAAGATAAACAAGCGCACGCTGCAAGTTCTTACACTAGTATGCAGCTTGCTCATACTTCAAACTCTCCAGCTCACCAACCGTCCATTAGATGGGTTGCTACCAAGAAGGAATCGCCAAGGACTCTGTCGCAGGCAAAGACGTCACTGCACACATATTCGAGTAGGTCTTTCTATTTCTATTACCTTGTCGTTGACTAAGAATATCAGGTACACCACAAACGTCGTCGTAACAGAGACGGGCGAGGTTTCGTCCGGTGCCTGCCCAGTGCAGATTCTGTTTTGCCTCAAGGAACAGAACAAGAAAAAGCTGAACAGCCACCGGTGGTTCTTTAATGCATTTGGTCCTTTGATCAACCCTAACGGTAAGTGGAAATCAGGCCAGTTCGCTACCTCGGCCGTCTGAAAGCAGTCATTTGCCAGTCTGTGTACTCTTGGATGTCGGAACGAAGCCCACGGGCACTTCTATCTATGAGCTCTGGAAATGTGAGAGTAATACTCGTCATCCCATTCTTGGCTAACTCGGCGCAGGTTTCGATACGCACTCAAACGTTGGAGGTGCATGTGGAGAGTACGTCTCTTCACCGGATACCGAGCCCATGACGAACTAAACGTTGCTCCCAGAATTTGTGTCGATACCGGCAAAGGTTGCTCGTTGTTGCTCGTTAGTCCCCTGGCGGCCTCACAAAACTTCGAGGTACGATACTTATTTTCGCCTCTGCCTCTCGTCTGACGGCTGTATTCAGTACAAAATGTCTAATATCCTGGACAAGCCACTCGAAGTATGATGGTGATTTATCTGATTTGTTCAGCTGACCATGACCTTGGCAGAGTGTCTTCGGGTACATCAGCGTCTTGCCAGGTGCTTTCAGTGCATACAGATACAAGGCTCTTCTAAACGGTCCAGACGGTAAAGGCCCACTCGCTTCGTACTTCAAGGGTGAGGCAATGCACGGCGGAGGTGCAAGTAGCGCAGGACTTTTCGGTCAGTGTGCTTTTTTGCAGCTTCCCTTTTGGATGCTGATCAATACTTCCACCAGAACGCAACATGTATCTTGCTGAAGATCGTATCCTGTGCTTCGAAATCGTGACGAAGAAGCGTGAGGGATGGGTGTGAGTGTGTTCAACTCGACGTCGGCGTGTATACTTATGATTTGCAGTTTGAAATATGTGAAAAGTGCCAAGGCATCTACGGACGTACCCACAACGGTCAAATCGAGACCCTTCGATTTGACACGTCTCGCTGACTCTTGCATCAGGTTCCTGAATTTATCTCACAACGTCGCAGATGGCTGAACGGATCACTTTTCGCTTCGATTCATTCGACAATTTTCTTCTACAAGATTTGGACATCCGGTCAGAATCCCATCCGGATGCTCGTCCTGCAGGTAATTAGACTAGTCCCGACCTGATTTCAACACAACCCAGTGATTCACTCTGTATCGCCCAGATTGAATTCATCTACAACGCTGTTCAACTTCTCTTTACCTGGATTTCTCTTGCCAACTTTTACCTTGCGTTTTTCTTTGTGAGTACTCTGGCCCAATTTTACCCTCTCAAGATATTGAGCGAGCAATGGTCAGTTGGTATCATCTGCGACCGCACCCGGTCAGAACAACGCCTTCAACTTTCTCAGCTCAGGAGTCGGTCAAATTATTTTTGAGGTGTTCTTAAAGGTCGGCTGCGTGATGTCCACGCTGCGATTCGAGGATTCTGACCAATCCCAGTTATATATCGCCCTCCTTTTTGTTACGACAGTTTGTTCCCTTGGGAATCGGCCTCAGGTGGGTTGATCATTAAAAAGACATGGTGGGCGGCGGCTAAGATACCTATACAGGGATCAAAGTGGATTTATGCGCTTGCCATGATCCTCTTTGGTCTTTGCAATGTTATCACTTTGTGGTGTGCTGGCTACACGGTCTACCTTGCTGTTCCCCATTCCGTCGCTGGCTGGAAAAATGTTGGCAAGTATGTACAGACCGACTTTGCTCAATATTGCATGCTGAATCTCAGAAGTCTGGTGGCCACCAATCAAGCGTTCCGTGAGATTGTCATTTCCCTAGCGGCAACCTACGGCCTCTACTTGATCTCCTCATTAATGCATTTTGAACCATGGCACATGTTTACTTCATTCATCCAGTATCTGTTCCTTCTGCCTAGCTGTGAGTTTGTTTCCGATCATGATGTAATCAGACATACTCATCCGACCGTGAAAAGACGTGAACATTCTGAGTGAGTGATCTTGGAACACCAGTTCTCATCGATCACAACGTGACAACCACCAAAATTGCTTATTAGTGATGTACGCCATGTGTAACTTGCACGATGTCACATGGTATGAATCTCATTTTCCTGATTCTGTGCAGTGTTTTACGTCGTGCAGGGGTACCAAAGGGGACAATACTACCGCAAAGGATCTGGGTGGAGCGAAGAAGATCAAAGGTGATGGTGGCAAAGTACTGATGGAAGTCGAAATTCCCACTGCCCGCGACGACGTTGATCAACTGTGGGCAGCGTCGCGTGCCTCACTTAAAATCAAATCACCCGAGGCCAAGGAACACCGTGATGCGGCGACCAAACAATCAGACCAGGATCGCAGCAGTCGTACGAATGTGGTTCTCACATGGGTCGCTACCAACATGTCAGTGTCGTTTCTTTCTACCCCATTCCTCCAACCAATGAGCGATTAGGTTTATGATCCTTGTCTTCACGTCCTCCGCATTCTTGAATTGGGTGAATCAGCACGTCGAAGACACGCAGTCATCCAATTTCAACCCATACCTTAGTTTCCTTTTCTTTGCCCTGTAAGTTCCATGTTGCTCGCAAGCCCACGGCGTTGACAGTGACCTTACAGTGCTGGACTGTCCGCAGTCCGCTTCCTGGGCTCCCTGCTGTACCTGATCTTTAGATTCTTCGGGTTTTAGAGAATTGCACTCTATAATCTCCGGTGTTGGTTACCCCGTGCTGCACCAATGTCCAGCAATACTTGGTTAACTTCCAGTCCTTCGTCACATTATTCTGTATGTAACGGTGATATCCCTAATGCCGGACCCTGTACGTTTACCCATTTGGATTGCGCCCGTCTTCCGTTCGATGTGGTATCCCACATTTCACAGCTGTAGATTTGCGGATTACTGTCACCATACTAGTACATGTCCTGGTATTTCGAACGATAGGAAAGGTGGCTTGATGTTGCCGAAATTTGATCCCTAACATGCGTTTTCTGTTCTGTTCCTGGTCCGCCTCGGTGCATGGCCAAGATCTGGACCAGACCTAATGCTGACACGCGGTCGGGAGTAAATCTAGAGGGTCCCCGCCCGAAGACCAACCACATCTGCAAAGCAGAGTGTATAACGTTATCGCCTGGGGACTCTCTTGCGGACCATTTGAATGTGCTAGCCGGGCTTCTCACCAAATCAAGAACATAAAAGCCGCGATATTCGTTCGCTTATATGGTCCCAGTTTCCTGGTGCAAATATGTATGCATTGACTAGGCCCATCTAATGATATCTGAAGTTCCTAACCAGAACGGTTTGAGAATGGCGGGAAGAACAAGGCTTGATGGTTTCCCCTCTTCGTCAAAGCGCACTCCGTTCTCTAGCAAAGCGATGATCAATCGCGGGATGGCAGCAGCGGTCCCGTTGAGAGTGTGTGCAAAAGGGACAGGTGCCTGCGTCTGACCAGATGACATGGAACGCCGTCGATACCGAATGTGAAGACGTCGTGCTTGATAGTCCGTACAATTTGAAGCTGACGAAATTTCTCCCCAAGTGCCTCTCCCGGGCATCCACGCTTCCATGTCGTACTTCCTATATGCACTCGCACCAAGCTCCTCCGTAGGCATGTCCAAAACGCTAAGAACGTCGATGAGAATATTGACAATCGTTATAGGGTTCCAATCGGCGGCCTCACCGGAACGGGAAATTCAGTCCCTCGAAAATCTCTATCTGAATGTTGCGGATTTCCTCCAGGAATTGCGCACTTGAGTCCTCCTCGCAGACAACGAAAAGCTCAACTTTCGAGAATTGATGGACACGATACAGGCCACGGGTGTCAGCCCCACGAGAACCAGCCTCGGCTCTGAACGAACGACCGAGCCCGACGACCTTTGCGGGCAGAGTGTTTTCAGCAAAAATCTTGTTTGCGAACATCCCAGCGAGAGGAATTTCGGCCGTACCCGAGAGCACAAGCTCGGGAGATGAATCTGCAATCTGATATATTTGAGAAGCAGGATGGTCGGAATTGTAGTCTCTCGGCTGGAATCCACAACGCAAAGCGACGTCTCCACGGACTACGTCAGGCGTCATGACGAACTGAAAGCCATGTTTAAGTGCGATAGATATCGCATAGTTTGTGAGAGCATTCTCGAGCAAAGCGGCTTCTTTTAGCAGGTAATACCATGAGGATCCTGTCACGATTGCAGCGGCACCGAAATCGAACAACCCTAGCGCGTGGCCAACAAGAACGTGGTCACGTTCTGGGTTCGGGGGTATGACGGGTGGACCATGAGTTGACAGGACAACAGCGACATCCTCGGGACCAATGGGGACTTCTGGATGCGTATCGTTTGGCAAATGTAACGCGAATTCCAGGAGTTTCTCCTCTATCGCAGATAATTTATCCTCTAGCAGGTTAATTTCAGCTTTCAATGCCTTTGCCTCGCCAAGTACAGCTTGCTTCTCCGTCGGGTTTTTGATCGTGCGGATGCGACCGCCGAGAACGGATTGTGTGTGTCGCTTGAAGTCGAGTTGGCCAGAGAGTTCCTTCTGGTCTGCGTAGGAGCGGGCGATGGACTGCAACGCACCGACCTGCAGGGGGAACTTTCGGTTGAAAGCGTTGTGCGACTTGTAAACTATAGACTCTGAAATAGTCCTATAGTCCAGCCGAGGTTTCGGAAGGACTGCAGTGGTTGGAGAACTAGTCACATTATTTGAAGCAAATCGCTTGGTCGTGATCGCTTTTCCATACATTCAGCGCGAGAATGGACAAGGGAACGAGACACAGACTCGGTTTAAATCGAACACGACGCTGGCAGACGCGAACAGCGATCCAAGTCATAACAGCACCTAAAACGCGGATGGTCACAATTGTCACACACATGGTCTTGTCACGTGTCGCGTCAATGAGACTCTCCTGGCAATTGCAATGGCCTCGACATTAGCAAAAGGTAAAGCACCAGCCAACGGCGCAATCACCGTTGCATACGAGCTACCTTGGTCCGTGTTTTCACATCCCCGGGCAGAACCGACCGACATATTTACCCAGGGTCGAAAAGTACAGACCACAAACATTGGATGATGTCGTCGGTAATGCCGACACAATCGAACGTCTAAAAGTGATAGCAAGAGATGGAAACTGTCCGCATATTATTATATCAGTAGGTGCTTGCCTGCTCGTCGCGTGGAGCAAAAGTCACAGTCGCTTGATGAAGGGCCTCCCGGGTATTGGTAAGACGACCAGTATCCATTGTTTGGCACACCAACTACTTGGAGACGCATATAAAGAAGGCGTACTGGAGTTGAATGCCTCCGACGAAAGGTTCGCATTTAATTGCTTGTTGCAGACGTTGTGTCATACTGTTTCTCAGAGGTATCGATGTTGTACGAAACAAAATAAAGGCATTTGCGCAGAAAAAAGTAACCCTCCCGCATGGACGACACAAGATTATCATACTTGACGAAGCTGATAGGTCAGCCCGACAATTACTAGAAGATCAACCTGACCCCAGTCGTAGCATGACAGCTGGTGCTCAACAGGCACTCCGCAGAACGATGGAGATCTATTCCAATACTACACGTTTCTGCCTGGCTTGCAACATGTCCAGCAAGATCATAGAACCTATACAGAGTCGTTGCGCTATCCTGCGTTACGCTAAACTAAGGGATACCGAGATACTGAAGCGCTTGCTCGAGATATGCGGGATGGAGAAGGTGACCTGGGACTTCATGTTCCATTGCGAACGCATACTTACCACGGATCGTACAGGTGGAATACAACGATGATGGTTTGACTGCACTCATCTTCACGAGCGAGGGCGACATGAGACAGGCCATCAATAACCTTCAGTCCACGCACTCTGGCTTTGGATTTGTGTCCGGAGAAAACGTATTCAAAGTTTGTGACCAACCCCATCCAGTGATAGTCCAAAGTATTCTTCGGGCATGCATCAAGAGCGACATTGACGGTGCAATAGAGAAGTTAAATGAGCTCTGGGAACAGGGATATAGTGCAGTGGATATTGTCGTCACGATCTTCAGAGTGACAAAGACCTTCGACGAGTATGTAACACGAGTGACAAGCGGTACTAGGGCTGATTTTTTCATCAGACTACCAGAATACACGAAGCTAGAGTATATCAAGGTACGCATCATTCTCGTAGGCTTGTTCCGTAAAACTGATCTGATTTCAGGAAATTGGATTTACACACATGCGGATACTCGAAGGCGTTGCAACCATCATTCAGCTTGGTGGTCTATTGGCTCGGTTGTGCAAACTTGTATGTTCTACCGATCTCCAGAAGGAAAAAAAAATCACTCATGACATGGCGAACAGCACATGAAACCAGAGGTTCTTCAGCTATGATCATTTTCAGGCGTAGTTTATCACGAGACGACATAGCCACATATGTAGCACAACGTTGGTTACCAGTCTAACTCAAACTACCAGTAAATAGCCAAGACCATGACTGGGTCGAAAGAGCTACGTTCGATCATTCACCAGTTACTTTGCCCGACATTCGAAGGTGCAGAAGGTTTGTCGGAAGAAATCGGTCTGGGCGCTACATCTCGCGAGCAAGTCCACCAGGAAATTGACACAAAGCTCTTGTCACCTCCGGATACTCTGCCGGACCACTGGTTGTCCACGTATCAGATGTATGAATCCCTTACATTGCGGTCCTTTGAATTCATCCCTTTCGGTATAGACACTGGAAGACTAAGCCCTATATACCATCCCTACTGTCGTTTGAGCCTGCACCACCACCCACAAGCTTAAGTTTTGTTCGTGCAGGTCTAGATGGTCGTGTCACTGGCTATGCAGAGGTACGTGTTCCGACAACTCGCTCATTTTCAGGGCCTGACAAGCCCAGACACCAAACCCCCGTGTCGCGACAGCTTTGACATCGACATCGATGGACCGCGCTCCGGGGTCGGTCGGTTCTTTCGTGAGGGGAAAGTCGGGTTATATCCCTTTTCAGCCGGGTGGCCTTGACGAAGTATTATTTTCCTCTGTTGAAACCGGCCTCTCTGAAGAATCGGTGAAAGGGTGGAGGACCATTCCCCCAGGTTTCTCAAGGGGCCTTAGACTTCCGGGTGAGGAACCTGAAGACGATGCCTTCACCGCTTTCGGGGAATATCTTCCACCCACCAATGAAGAACTGGTATTTATATTGACCACAACTGTCCATCTAAACGCCTGCCTAACTTTCAAAATCCCCAGGATCAAGAAAAGTATCCTGTGGGAGACCTAGAGTCTGAGCTTGAGCTATGCAGTGGCGGCCCCCTTGCTGAGGTGGACGAGCTTCTGCCAACTACCGTGAGGCTTTGTCGCGGAAGCACCCAGACCTGACTTACCTTTGAATCCAGAGATCACATCTGCGACCAACAAAATCACGCCGCACTCCCCGTTCCAAGATTGCCAAACGTGATTGGGCCCATATGGTGGATATCAACAAACCAATGACCAATTTTCGTGAACTCGTACCAGAAATGGCACACAAGGTCAGTTCTGGTTCGCTTGCGGTAATTGCACCAGTGACGGACAATACCTTCAAAGTATCCTTTCGAGCTGGATACTTTCCAGAAAGAAGCAGTGTACCACCTCGAGATGGGTGACTCTGTCTTCGTTGCCGCACATACATCCGCTGGGAAAACTGTGGTTGCGGAGTATGCAATTGCTTTAGCGGAGAAACACATGACTAGGTGTGTCTTGACAACGCGTTTTGCATTTCCGTCCTCGAGCCTGAACGTCACAGAGCAATCTATACGTCACCTATAAAAGCATTGTCCAACCAGAAGTTCCGTGATTTCAAGCAAACATTCTCTTCTTCGGTTGGGATTTTGACCGGTGATGTACAAATAAATCCAGAAGCAAGTTGTTTGGTCATGACGACGGAGATTCTGCGCAGCATGCTTTATAAAGGTGCAGATCTCATCCGTGATGTGGAGTTTGTAATATTCGATGAGGTGCACTATGTAAATGATGCAGAGGTGACGCGTCTCATCCTCGTTGCAGTGATTTGTTATTGATCGATCTGAATTCTCCCAGCGGGGTGTTGTATGGGAAGAGGTTATTATCATGCTCCCCGATCATATAAGCATCATTCTTCTATCTGCAACGGTGCCGAACACCAAGGAATTCGCTGATTGGGTTGGGTACGTTGCCATGCAATTCTGCTGCGAATTGGCCTCACGGACCGCAGGCGTACCAAAAAGAAGGATATCTACGTCATTTCAACAGTGCAGCGCCCAGTACCTCTGGAACATTACCTGTATGCCGGCAGAGATGTGTTCAAGATCGTGAATGCGCAACGAAGATGGATCCCTGAGGGGTAATGTCCATTCATTATAGTGGTTAAACGTGTTTTCCCTCATAACCGTTTTTAGATTCAAGGATGCTGGTGATGCGCTGAAGAGAAAGCAAGATAAGGAACGGGAAGCAGCCGGTTTAGCTCCAGTTCAGAGGGTTGGTGCACGTGGTGCAACACCACGAGGTCAACGAGGAGCTGCTCCCGCACGTGGTAGTCAGCGAGGTGCCAATGGATCTGTATTGCGCGGCCGAGGTGGCGGACCTGCCCGTACAATCCACACTGGTGCCGACAAAAACCTTTATGTCCATCTCCTCGGCCACCTTCAAAAAAAGGGCCTTTTGCCAGTCGTCGTCTTCACCTTGTCGAAGAAGAAATGCGAGGAAAACGCAGCCACGTTAACTAATGCTGACCTCTGTAACTCCATCGAGAAGAGTGAAGTCCACGTTGCGATGGAGAAGGCACTGTCCCGCCTCAAGGGTTAGCTTTGTGTGGGGCCTTATCAGTATACATTAACACCCTTTTCAGGATCGGACAAGAAGCTGCCACAAATCAGCAAAATGCGCGACCTCCTCTCTCGCGGCGTTGGAGTGCACCATGGAGGGCTGTTGCCAATCGTCAAAGAAGTATGCCACCATTCCTCAGCGCCACAACCATTAATTTATCCGCTCAGGTAGTCGAGATATTATTCGCTCGGGGACTGGTTAAAGTTCTATTTGCAACCGAAACTTTTGCCATGGTAAGGAATGGCCGCGACACTTGTGTGACGCCTGATAGGACAGATGGTTGTAGGGTGTCAACATGCCTGCTAGATGCGTAGTGTTCTCCAGTATTCGAAAGCATGACGGTCGCTCGTTCAGGGACATTCTGCCTGGAGAATACACACAAATGGCTGGTCGTGCCGGACGTCGTGGTTTGGACACCACTGGTACTGTCATTATCGTCGCAGGTGATGAGTTACCCGAGGTACGAGTTACCTATACATTGCCCGTCCGCGTGCCGATTACCGCGTTGTAGCAAACAACGCTGACCACTATGATTCTCGGGACTCCAGCAAAGCTGCAGTCGCAATTCCGTCTTACCTACAACATGATCCTCAATCTTCTACGGGTAGAGGCTCTCCGAGTAGAGGAAATGATCAAACGCAGTTTTTCAGAGAATGCCTCCCAGCGGCTTCTACCTGATCAACAGAAAGCGGTAGCCGAGGTAAGTAGCGAGATTCCTCAGTAAAATGGATAATGACTTTCGCGCAGCACGAGAAGGCTCTCCTGTCAATGTCAGAACTCCAGTGTGACATTTGTTCGAACGACATTGAACGCTTTTACGATGCACAGCGTACTGTGGTGAACTGTAACAGACGCCTCTTCTTGACGGCTGCTGGCGGCGCTACTAATCGGAATGTCCTTGGAACCGGTCGGATAGTCATTTTAAGGAATTCAGTGAGCAAAGCTCTGTAATTCGAGGCAGGCCGATGGAACTGGCTTTTACAGCACTTCTATCCTTTTCATGCGGCGGTGTTACTGAAACCCGACCTGCGGGAGACAGGAAATGAACGGAAATACTTTGTTCTCGCTCTCGTGCAGCGGAGCCTGAAGAGCGTCAAGCAGGGTAAACTCGCCCTATCTTGGAGATGATCGGCTCACCAACTCCTTAATATAGGTGCTGATGGAGTTTTAGTCCCACCCAGATGGCCCCCTGTTCCCTCTATGCTCAAACCCGATCATGCCACGTATGAGGTTGCTAGCGTTAACCTGAACAGCATTTCTTTCATCACAAACAAGACTGTGAAGGTGAGGTGTCACATAGTGCCGGGGCTTGAAAGGATATTCTGAGCTTGGAGCGCAGGTGGATGCGTCCGCCATCGTTGATAACCATAGAAAGGTGCCTATTCTCGAAGCAACGTCGGCACTGGAAGCTGTAGTCACGGAATGGGCTACAGCGGGCTCCCTGCTGGAGGTAGACTGGAATCGTATGCGTACTCTCGAGTTCCAGGAGACTCTTCGCGCTAGGGACGAGACCCTCGAGAGTCTTCAGACGTTTGAGTGCATTGACTGCGAGAACTTGGATGACCATGCAAGTCCAGGCAATTAAATCTCACCTCTGATCAGACCATTGATAATCTCAACAGTACCTCCAACTCCACGGACATAAAATTTTACGGTCAAAGATAGCTACATTGAAGGATGCGATTTCGGAACAGAACTTGGAGCTCGTTCCGGAATATGAGCAAAGGATTCAAGTCCTCAAGGAACTCAAGTTTATCGACGAGAACCAAACAGTACAACTGAAGGGGCGAGTGGCTTGCGAGGTAGCTTTTCTTTGTCTTTACACTTATATGCAAACTGAGTGCATATAACAGATCAACTCTGTCAATGAACTTGTTCTTACTGAGCTTATCCTTGAGAACACGCTCGCAAACTATGTCCCTGAAGAAGTAGTTGCACTTCTCTCCTGCTTTATTTTCCAGGAGAAGACGGACATCGAACCTACCATACCTCCTAGGCTGCAAGAAGGTTTGGCGGCGATCGCTGTAATCACTGACCGGGTCGGACGCATCAAAGACAGACACAAGGTCGCCGCAGAAGAGTTCAGATCCACTCTCAAAATAGGACTAGTGGAAGTGGTGTATGAATGGGCAAAGGGAACGGTACCCCAATTTTTTTCCTCAATCACGCCATGCCTGATGTCCTTCAAGCCATTTGACCAGATTACGTTGCTAACCGATGTGGCAGAGGGAACTATCGTCAGGGTCATCACTCGTTTAGACGAGACCTGCCGAGAGGTCCGAGATGCTGCGAGAGTCATTGGTGACACTGAACTATTCAAGAAAATGGAAGAAGCGCAGAACAAAATCAAAAGAGACAGTACGTTGTCTCTGGCAGACCGTTTAGCTTCCACTGACAACCGTCCATGTTAGTCGTGTTCGCTGCAAGCTTGTATTTCTAGCATTCCTATCCTTAGTATCGATGTGTGATGGAGCGGAGTCACATACCAGAGTTTAGGGACATTCCAATAGCCAGTCTTAAACAACAGAATAGCACCGTCGTTAAATTATTATTTTTGACTCTCCTCGACCGCGCCCGACGATGGAGACACCCAGCGAGCAGCACCCCGAGTCCGCTGCCCACGCTGTCAATAACAATGTCCCAGCAACTGAGCAATCAAACATGTCAGGTACCGGAAGCCGCACCGACGGCAACGAAAATCCATATCCCACCCTGAATGGAGTCGTTCACCAACGCCGCAGGGTCAATCCTGAAAGCCTGGCGTTGCGTCTCGGACCCGACCTAGTACGCGACTTGGATGCCCTCATCACACCGGGTAACATGGAAATGCCATCATTTGCCGTTCGCAAGGAACTCCAAGAGCGATACAACATTGACAGGAGACATATTTACGACTACTTTCACAGCAGGGGCCTGCGCGTGGTGAAAGAGGATAAGCATGGCAATCCAATGGTGGTGAAGGATCTTCCCGCCCCCTTGGTAATTAACCATTTTTATGCGATATGCATCAACCCATTGACACGTGTGGCGTAGCCTAATCTTCGCCCTTTGCGACAAGTACCCATCAAGACCACGACCACTCGTTCACACCCCTCGCACCCTGTAACGGCGGACAGAAAATTCCGTGGAGTTACGAAAGCGAAACCCGGTCGCCCAAGGAAGACTCTAGTGAATCACAAGGTCGCTCCTACTATCGCCTGCGAGCTCAACGAATCCGCAAACCCCGATATCCCTGTTTCGGAGCCATCTCCGGGCATGGTTCCAGCACCTGCCTACGTTTCTGTGAACCCACTTCTCCCCGACGTTTCGCTTGTAGAAGAGAACCACAGTTATAATTTCAACTCGGTCGTAAATCCCCTAGACGAATCATTTTCGGTGAGGCGCGCCATTGGGGATATCGCTTATGCCTATCGACATAAATCAGTATTCGAAAGAATGCAAGAGCTTACCGAATCTCCTGTCAAGTTGGCTCCCGCAGATGATCGTTGGGCACTTTCGTGGAACGACATGTCGCCGTGTTCTGCGAGCAGCAAGGGGTTACTTCTCCACGCGAAATCTCTCAGCTGGGATGAACGCCACGCGATCTACGAAACTCTGTCCGACAGCGTTGGGCCAGCACAAGGTATCCAGGAATGTCAAGGTACTTACAGGAAACACATGGAAGCGCGCACAAAACTCTATTTTGAGGGACTCGTATCTGTTCCCCACCATCCATCCGCCAGGACAAGTCCATTATTGGATCGGAAGCACCCTTTAGGAAGCAACGAATTCAGGCACTGGCTTTCTGAGACTAGGTTCCTCAAACGCGATAATATAAATGGCTCGCCACGCTTCCACCCGAGCCACCGAAGCGCGGACGCTGTAAAACAACAGGACATGCTGGCGGATGGGGCTATCGACAAACAGTATCTCCAGGGAACAAACTTTCATTGGCAACATACGCTGGATGAACTGTTCCCGCGGCCGGGAGACAACTTAGATACCGGCGACTCAATCATGGATTCGCCCGTTGTCCATGCACGAAAAGTTACTCGGATGACCGCAGAAGCACAAGGTGCCGCCAACGAGCGCAGCGCTGCGGGAGATCAGCCTTTACTCTCGGTTATATCCAATTCGAGCCTACCTCTCCCGGACAAATCAGCCACCGAAACGCGACGGACTGGACAAACTCAATTCCACGGACTTTCGGGCTTCTCAGGACCACAGGAGGTTCAGAACTGGGTGTCAGTTGGTAAGATGTACAGTCACCCCCAGCGGCTGGAACACGTTCCATATGTTGCTTACTCAGGGCGAGGCTACGCCGTGAGTGAAACGTCACGGAAGGGTCGTAATGCGTCCGATAGCGCGAGGAGCCGCCTTCCGTCCTCAAGCCCACGCAAATCTCAAATACGTGATTGGGACAGGATTAGGACTAGGCCGGTTGACTCCCGTGATGCGAGAAGACGAACTTCTTCTGCCGCGGGTGACATTTGACAGCATTCCCAACTACTGTGTGTGTGGGATCCAGGGTATATTTGATCAGGAATCACGCTATGTCCTTGGCGTCTTTGATACCGATGGCATGACTCAAAGTATAGCTTTTTTTTTCCTTTTCTCATCGGTTATGCGATCCTGTCTATTTCATCCCTGATCGCAAATAGCAAAAACACCACCTCGTAATCCCTCATTAATGTCTTATACGCTTCCTTGTTGTGCAACAACGCAATTGATCGAATCAAACGGAACTGTCGTGTCCATTACACCTAGCGGGATCAGGGCATTGCGAGTGAAATCATGATACAGGTTGTCTATCATAGACTATGGACTCCATTGCGTGCTTTACATATGTTGTATCGATATGATGCCTTGAAATAACAACCCCTTTATAGAAAGATACGTGAAAGTCCTTCTGGCCTGTAGAAATCACCGCCATTGTAACGGCAAATCCACACACCCACAGGAACACAGCTTCCCCTTCGCACAAGGTCCGCTGGCTGATCGATGTTCTGGGCAGAATGGTGCGAATCGGTTGCTTTCCATCGTCATGATGAGATCTTCACACATCGATTCCGATGCGTTTTCTTCGTCGTAGCAAATATCATCTAGGGCGCCGCTGTTGGGCTGTTCTTTGAGCTGATACCTGATGGCGTCCGACACGGGCTGACAGAGCAATGGAAGGGGTGACAGTGTCTGTGGTGGTTGTGAACCACGAGTATGAAGGTCCGGCGAGCTGACCTCGTTTGCACTGGACGCGAGGTCAGCCAAAGGGATAGGTGGTATTGGACGAATTGGCTGGGGTTGCAAGATGGGCAAGGGATAGGGTGCGGATCGTGATGAATTTGGAACCGAAGATGCAAATGCGCCTGCAAGTGATGATGACATGTGGTAGTGCAGTGAAGTGGGTGCAAACGAAGATGTCAGAGATGAATAGCTGCGCTGGGTATACGTGTGTTGGGAGGGGTATGAAGTGTCAGGGACCAGGGGAGAAGATGTCAATGGGGTAGGCGAATGCGATTTCTCTATCCACCGTTGGTGCGTAGCAACGGCGGATCGGTGAGATGCGCTCGGGTAACCTGGAACAGACGCAGACAGTCTTCGGTCGGCTGGGACAGACACGCCATGATGGGTGTCATAGGATGACGACGGTGCGTCACCTAATGCTCCTTCCAGAGCGGAAGTGGACTTGATGACCTGCGGCGCCGATGCGCCGTAGAACGGCGAAGGTCCTCCGTCTATCCCCTCCATCTCGTCCGCAAAGTCAGAGTCGACATAATCTTCCTCGTCATCACAATCAAAGTCGTCAAATTCCATTGTCTGGAACTCTCTTTGGTCCACATCGTGTTGCGCGAACGGAGAAGTTGGCGTCAGAATGGAATGCGAGGAAACGGAAGACGGCGTGTCAATATCTGACACGAGAACGGGTTGCGGAGGGTGAATAGTCATCTTTGGGTTGATTGCGGTCTCGGGACGTGATGATGACCGGGGGGAAATGGGATAATATGTCGGCCAAGAGCTAGGGACAGCGGCTACCCAGCTTTCCTTGGAGTAGTATTGTTCGTAGCCTGGGTAGATATAGCTAGGTGAAGGGCTTCCAGACGTGTGGAGGTGAGGATACATGGCGGTTCTTAGTGAATTGTGCGATTCGGATGGCGAATATATGTGCGGCTGCAGAGCTGCGCGTCGGGTGGCCGATTTATCGTTCACGGGATACGGGTAGTTGGCAGTGGAAATCATAAAGTCCGAATCGGGTGACCCAGGGTAGACCGAGGGAAGCCAGTTAACCGATGACAAGGATCTCAGGTAAGAGGACGGGGTATCAGGGACGACTCAGGCTGAATGATACTGTACATTTATACCCCCGTGTATCTCTGACGTTGGCAATTGATCGGATGCCTCGAAAGTGCATGACCTCAACTTAGGGCTGCGCCCAGTGCTTCTATTTATCAAATTGCGGCGATGGATCCGAGGTGGCAAGTAAACAGAACGATGGAGCGAGATGGGCCTTATGAAACACGTTTTAACAACAGCGAGCATACCGCACGAGTCAGGAATGGACAAACCTGAAAGGGATCGCCATCCTGAGTTGAGAGCGCCATACGGTGTGATATATCCGGTAAATCAGCCCACTGGATGTACGCACGAAGGGGCGGTGTCGCAAGGGGTTGATTCGTGAATCAGGAAAAGAATAATTTGTGATGACAGTATTGGTGGAGGAAGAGCGCACCTGGAACGCATGTTGACAGCGCCATGAAACCTTGACTGACGCGGTGTTCTATGGCGACGAGCCAGTACGGTACCGTTATGGAACTGCTTCCACGACACTCTTCCGTGATTTGACGTTTCCCAGTGCATCTCTGAGCGGTATCTGGCGTTCCGTGGGGAACGTGCGTACAGCCAAAAACACACAGTCGCAGACGGCATCAACTTGCCAGAACAATGATGGTTGGCCGGGACCAGATATAGAAAGCTGGGGTTCTCTTGGGTGAAAGGTGCGGCTGGCTCCATTTTGATGAAACCCCCCGCAGTGTCGAGCGTGGACAGGCAATTATAATGTCGTAAGGATGCGAAATACGTCGTGGAGCTCGGAGTTACAACTCACCAGGGGTCAAGTATTCGGGGCGACGGTCCTTCATTTCAGACCAGCCGCTTCACTGCGCAGGAGTGGATGCTGTACTTTTTACTCATGATTGTTGGCCGAGTTGGGCTGGCTGGAACGATCTGATTCATGTACGCTGATTGCCAGCTCGCCATTTGCGCCACCTGTCTAGATGCTGCCATGCGTCTCCAGCAAGGCCTCAAGGTCAGGACCGACCGATCTACGCATCGATTATCTCGTTACGAGTGCGACAGATAGACATCAGGCTTGACGACAAATGGAGTCAACCCACCCTTTTTTTCTTGTCACCAAATGGTCCGCCATTTTCAATTCAGGAGACGGATAAGCTTGACTGAAAAATGATTCCGACTCCACCAAAATGCGCTGAATGACGGTGTATACATGAATAGTGGTACCTGGATGCGACTAGTAAAGGACAGTGAAAAATGGACCGTGAAAATGCCAACAAGACAGAATAGCCGCGAATATAAACAAGGTCTCCAAGGATGCGTATCAGCAACGGAAAACATCGATTACAACACGCCCGTACCACCGCAAATACAAACTTTGAACCGCAACGCGAACATGTTTACTCAACGACAAGGCTGCCCATTGCCCTCTGGACGTCCCGCATAGTCGAGTCAAGCGGAGCACGCGGCGTGGAGACAGGGCTGCCGCCCCCGGTCGAATTTCCACTGATGACGCGTGGTCCCAACGCGGGGTGCCTCATACCAAGGGCAGCACCAAGCATTCTTTTCCCTGGGTCACCGATTCTGGGAGGACCCTCGGCATGCAAGATTGCAGGATCCTCGTGAGAGACGGCCGAATTAATGAGATCGTTCAGTGAAGGGTGAGAGGGAAGCGAAGGAAGCGTAGGTGACGGTTCCCGGGCATTGATCTTGGGCGAGTGCTCTGAAATGGTTGTATTAACCACGTGACCGTTTCCGTTACGAAGACTGCCGTTCTGACTGTTGTTAGCGCTGCGGCTGGGGAAAACGGAAATGGAAGCGGCGCGCATGTTATGTCCACGCGAAGGGTTGCTGTTGTGCTGGCCACGGGCATTTACAATTTGGATGACGCTCTGGGCATCAGGTCCATCGTATGGCTTGATGGTTGCGGTTGGATTCGTTGCCAGAATGGCAGGAGGGAATGCGAGGGTGTGAAGATAGGCACGCTTGGCTATACAAGAAATAAAATAGTGCTGAGGATGGTTGTGCACGAGCATGTGGCATGCATGACGACGTACCTACGGAAGCGTCCTGGAAGACGATCAACAGACTGGTATCGTCTCTCCATTTGATCTTAAATCCTCCGCCGACGCTTTCCCATTCGGAAAAAGCGGCTTGAATGTCCTTTGTTTTAAGCTCCTTTGCAAAGCCGGTCAAGGCCAGGATGCGAGTAACGGACGCAGAGAGACCCGAGGTGGACGCCGAAGACATGTTTTGACGAGATTAGCGTAAATGCGAAGGGGGCGAACGGGTAGCAGTGGTGGTAAGAAACGGTGGTGAAAGAGAGGATATCGAGAGAAGGTCGGATAAACGGGCAAAGTGGAAACTGGCGTAGGTTGAAGTTGAGAGGTTTGCCGAGCGGAACGTGCTCGGATGAAGACCCACCTGAAAGCCAAATGTGCGTAAAATGCGTGAACGGAATGTTTGAGCGCGGTCGAAAAGGGAGCGTTGAATCGTTGTAGACAAGAGTAATGCAAAACATGTCTTTGACCCTGCCCCGAGTATGCATTTCCCACGAGCCCTTGTTGTCTTCCATCACACCGACATCGTCGCGTAGCGCAGCGACCAAGCGAGGTCAACCGAGCCAAGTACTGACCTTCAAGGAGAAGGATCATCGACGACGAACATTCGTCTTCTCTTCCTTATTGGGGACACTCGAATACCCTCGCCAGACATGATCATGGACAACGACCTCCTTCGCGCTTGGATGCTCGTCCATGAGCTCAGCGACCAGCTCGCACACAACCAGAAAATGACCAACGCTCTTCAGTCCAGGGCGACATTGCTCAAGGTCCACTTACGCCCCTTTCTCCAACAGGCTTGGCTAACTCTCGACAGGAACAAGCTGCACGATCCGGTTCAGGTTTCGTCCTGAGGCGGTTTAATATCGATATATCAAAAGGTCCGCCCTCCGCCCGCCATTGCACAGCAGAAACTGATTTTTCGCTGTGCTGCAGAGATGTTTGAATCAGAATTGGAACGCATGAACGCTCAATTCATCATCGAGAACCAAGCTCTGTCACATGAGAACAAACAACTCAGCCTCTTGCTCAAGGAGTACGAAAACACGATGGAAACCATCATGACAAAGTTTCGCAACCACGCGGTGCGTCCTTGCTTGGCTATCATCATCTATCATTGATAGGGTAAACTGTTCAACAGTTGGCCGCTCAGCAGCATGAGCTGACGCTAACGCGTCATTATGAAGGCCTCATACTTGCATGCGACTCGCAAAATCAATTCAACGATCTTGCTACGGAGACGCAGACCGCAATGAGCTTACACCGCATCGCGCAGAACCTCCGGGCACTCTACCGTTCTATGATTGGGGAGGACCCGAGCTCCGCCGATGAAAATTCTGATGACACGAATGTCGACATGCAATCGCTTATCGACTCCCTTTCCGAGAAAGCGCCACCGAACCTGCATGAAGACTGGGCGCTTGAACGCGAGTCTGAAATCGCCCGGCTGGAGACAGAAAACGAAGGATTGCGGAAGATGCTTGCCATTGATCCCGCCTCGCTCGCTGAAAAGGGCGTCACCCTGGATTTAGATCGAGAGGAGAATGGGCGATTCTTGGCCTTGCGGTTGGATCCAGCTCGGAGGCGGAGCGAGTCGACTTCAGGCAGTTCTAGGTTTGGCCCGTGGAACCTTGAAAATGAACAGCCACAAGAGAGGTCGGGATGGGGAGGTTGGGAGTCCAATATCCCCCAACCCCAACTCCCATCTCAGCCTCAGCAGGCACCGCCAGGAAGTGGCCCCCCCTTGCAACGCGCAATGGATATACCAAATGGGATGCGTATTCAGCAACCACGGCGGCCGCCCATGTTTACGCGGAATGTTGTTCCTGCTCCTCCGGTTAGTGTTGGTCCAAATCGTAATATTCCACCGTCGTCATGGGCTCAGCAGTCGGTGTTGGACCGGGCTTGGTCGCAAGGTGGTTCTACTCTAGACCTTAGTCGATAACTTTAACCATAATTGCGATACCCCTCTGACTATTATAGCCTTCTCTGCAGAACCACTGGGTGATATTTGAAAATGATCATCTATTGCAATGTGAGGAGAACCGAGTTTACAAAGACCGCGATTGAAGCTAAAGGATCAGAAAGCCATGACTACGTGACGTGAAAACAAAGGAACAAGCAGTATATACGAAATGTCGTGAGGGTATCGCGAGATTGCAGACAGGTATCGATACAATGAATGCATCACCCCTAGAAGATGTGGACCGTAAGTCGTACACTGGAAAACAAGAATAATTAGGATTAAATGTGCACAACCCATTATAGAGTCCTTGGTGACCTTGCAGGCTATTATATTGAGTTCATATGCATAGATGTATGGGCGCGCATCAGACTTCGATGTAGCCACGGAGCCAGTTGATTGGAGGCGGTGGCCAACTTACGCGACCACGAAGCGGACCTCGCATCCAAGCCCGCTTCGGCCCCGGCCCTCAAAGGCTATACCGAGCATACGTTCCTTGCCGCACCCAAGCCCGCCCTCGCGCGCACGGCCTTCCCATTCCTTTCCGCGGGCACACATGAGGTTCTGCAAGGCCCGCAGCCGGAGCACGGCAGGGTTCGCGACGGGTCGCATGCGATATGCCAGCACAGCGGGCGGAGTACGTGGTCGTAACGGTGAGGGGAAGATGATAGCATTCTTAGGAGCGGATGGTTTAGTTAGACCGGTAGTCTCCGATGGCTGCGACACGAGCGGAATGAAGTGCACAGGTTCAGAAATCTGACTGATCGGTGTTGCTGCATCGGCAAACTTTTGAACGTCTTTGGCAAGTGCACGATAGCCCTCGGGTCGCACCTGCCGCTGACATCGCAGTGGCTCGTGAGGCTGTGAAAGTGTAGTGTGGTCGACGCAAGGATGTCCTGCAGTGAATATCGTGGCAGTAATATAGGCGGATTGCAAGCCTTTGGCGGCCTCCACGATAGTTACAACAGAGCGGGTGACGCGTTTCACCAGGGCTCCTCGTATGCCAAGAGATGAAGAAAGTTCGACCGCGGAACCAGACGGTGTAACACATGGGCCACCGTCGTCAAGGCGGGTGGGAGCATGATGAGACAAGATCGGGAGAGACAGCGGGCTCTCTTCAATAGAGATGCGAACGAAAGCGCAGCGAGGGTGGAGCTCACGCTGAGTCTCGTTAAGAGTGGGAAGATGGCAAGGGTGGGAAGACATGGGTGAATCAGGGGTAGTGATGTCGGTAGCCGTGGAGCGCCAGCTGCCGAATGAGAGCCAGGAATTGGAGCGAGAAGGAGATGTAGATGATGACGAGGACGTGGCTGACACTGAAGGCGGAACCGAGGGTATAGGGGTGGGAGTAGGAACTGGGGATCTCAAAGTGTGGTGACCGCTACGGTCGACGTCTTTACCTTTTGCCTTTCGTCTCTCTCCTTCCTGCCACTCGACGACCTGGAGAAGATTGTCGAGGAGCTCTGCACGCACGGAAGCCTTGCGGTGGTGAGAGGTAGGATTCATGATGGGCAAACCGGCAATGCGTCTCGAGTCTCCGACGCGCTCTGAGGGATCGAAGGGGAAGAGTTTGCCATTCATGGCATTGATTACTTCTTTGAAGGAGACAGAACGGTCATGACCAGGAGAACGGGCCAAGGGTTTCTTGGCTGTCTTGGGAGACCGACAAGGTAGGGATGACGTGGATGATTTGGAAGGAGGCATAAAAGTATACTGGAAAGGTTCTTGGTCTCGTTTGGTGGAGGTGTTTTCCAAACGAGGCTGGTGTGTGGTCAGGACGAGCATGAAGAGAAAGGCGGAGGACGTACCCTGGTAGGACGGAGATGGTTGTTCCTCTCAGCGAGACGGAGACGCTCTTGCTCGGCGGCATCCTGTTCCCTCTGCTGGTGGGCACGAAGTTTCTCTGCATGCAGACGGTTCTTCTCGACCTCCCAAAGTCTTTCGCAAGCTTTGAGTCGCTGTGCGCGCTGTGACTCGTGCCACCACTGCCTTTGTCTGCGGAGATTCTCTTGCACGGCCCGCATGTCTGCGTCATCGATGGTGAGGGGACCGGACGGTGCGAAGCAGATGTCAAAGTCCTCGTCTCGGACCTGATCGATTCTTGAATCTGCGTCGTCCGTGACGTGGATACCCTTGAGCTTCAAGAGAAGGATCTTTGCGAGTCGGATGTTGTCGAGGGCGTACGCGACCTGAACTTGGTCCTCGAGAGACTGCGGGGCCGGGACAGTTTCCGGCATTGGTTTGCGAGACTGTCTACGCTCCTCGGAAGCTTGTCTTGCGAGCGCGACGGGGGATATGTGAGGGGATCTACCTCTACTCTGCATGTGAGGGGAATATTGACCGCGAAAGGTTGCAGAGAGCATCTGACAAGTTTGAACAAGGACCCGATCCGTTAAATAAGAATGAGATCCCACGCGGTCTGCCTCGAGGCACTTATTATTATTATTATTATTATTATTATTATTATTTCATGGACGCCACACAGCTACACAAGTCCTCCTCCTGTACGCTCGAGGTTGCCATTGTCTTTTGTGTGTAGCTTTGACTGTTACACTTTCTCATCGTACGCGATCGTCCACACCGTCAACGGCGTGCCTCCTCTAACATCCGTTTACAGTTCATATGAAATCTTTTAATCTTCCCAATCTACCTCCGCTGATCTCACACGCACATATTGATATGCCATCCACTCGTACAAGCGTGTTTCCCAAGCCATCCCCATCCCGTATCCCGCTTAGATATGCCTTCTCTTGCTACCCTCCTTCGGGTCCCTTTTCCCCAATCAAGCTTCCTCTCTCTCGCTGCGTGGCCTCGAGGCATCACTGATAATGATCACCTTATGTTCAAGATGGCTTGCACCGCTCATCCGAGTCGCTGCCCCGTCCCCCGTCCTCCTCTTCTTTGGAATTCCTTATGCTTGGACAGTCGTGTTGAGTTGGTGATCACGATCACGTGTGTCCATTTATTGCCACGTCCTTCCGTGGCCTCGACATCTCCTGACGACGATCTATCACGCCGCACTCCCACTCGACAGCTGTGCCCATCAGGAATAGCCCATCTCTCATTCGTCGCTAACTCGTCCACGAGCACCGCTCTCCCGTCCTCCGTCTCGGCTTTCTAATATATTCTTCATATCTCGTCATATGGTCACCCGTCCTTCTTCATTTCCAGCTCTCGAATATGTATGTACACACCCGTACCTTTTCCACTCCCCACATTCCACCTTTTAATAAACGTCGTGTGACCCCCCGCCAACGGCAGTTTGCGTTCCACAGATGCCGTCATGGATACCACAATCTCTGCCTTGTCCTCCTTTGTCCATCCTCAGGAACGCCACTCCAAACCTATCTTGCTGTGCCTGTCGCTCTATCTCTGTTTGGTCGTGCCTTCATATGACGGTGGTCTGTCTGTCACGGGCGGTCCTCACTTCAACGTTCACCTACAGGGTGGTCTCCAATCCGTGGTCATGAGTTCTGTCATTAGGTGCGCATGTCTCCGTCGGCACCGGTTATCGCTTATTGCCGATCCATGTATCCCATGTTCTTCATTCGTCCTACCTGACCAGCCACAGACATGCTTGCTCGTCTGCATTTGAGGGCGGCCCTCGTAGGTCGGCTCTAGCCTCGTGTTGCACCTTTGCATTGTTGCATCGAGAACTCAAGTCTATCCGATTCCTTTGTGCCAGTCGACCCTTTGTGGCGCCAGCTGATGACCAGCGACTTGAACGGTGTGCTCGAGCGGAACCATGTCTAAAAACTATTCGCAGACTAGACCCATTGGTAAACGAGTCCGAGGATCATTCTTCAGCGAAGTGTGCAATATCGGAAGAACCATGGGGCTCTCCGTTTACCTTGCCCGATTTTACTCCGCAGGATATCCTTTCATTCGACCCATTCCATCAAGAAGAACGGAAACGAAAGCGTCGGCGATCTTTTACCTTCGTGAGTAATCCTGCTTGATCAACCTCAGACATCTCATGTTTCTTCTGCCAGCAGCGAGAACCACTCGTCATCCGCCCTACCGACGCCTGCGTTCCCACCATGATCCTCCACAACTGCAAGAGACGTCCTGTTGGGTGCCATACCAAGACGCTTCCTTTGGCGCACGTTCGACCGTGCCAACTCACTTCCCAGTCGATGGTGTACATCCACCACAGTTCGCAATGTGCATTGATGACTGGGAGTATGCTCGTGATCATTGGTACGCGTTAATTCCGTCGCCCGACGAACAATGCGGGAGAGGAGTGTTCTCCATGACCATTCCTCCCCGCAGGTACCCGCCTTCTCGGATGGTCGACGTGGTATCCCGCTTTGCTCAGTGATCTCATTACGATCCTTTTCTTGCGTGCTACGAGTCGTCCACATGTATCCTATACCACCTGTCCTTTTGCACCAGTCTGTCTTTCATATGACATATTACTTTGGAGTCGTTTGCTGCGAGTCAACCTGGTGTGCGTTACGGAAATTATCTGGCGTTACACGTGTACGGTGCATGTGGGAAAACTCGTTTGCACGCTCAAGTCGTTGTGCTCCTCATCACCGCTCGTCGGGTCGCTCCTTTCCTTTTCTTCTGGTTACTCTTAGCGCGTTTCGTGCGCACCCTTCTGACTTGCAATTTACAGCAAACATTCGCTATCCGCAAATCTTGATGTCTCTTCGCGCACTCTTGTACGCGTATGTACTCGGCGGTCTGACGTTCATCCCTCTCGTCATATTCACCTTCATCTGCATTACCGTCTACACCTCCGTCCCAGTACCCGACCCCGACACAGCAAAGGACACCAAACCGTGTCCCCCGGAATGCATCGAACACGATCCACCTAAAGGACCCTCGGAATCCGTCATCGAGTCGCTCAGCGACGTGGGCGACATCCCGCGGACCCGCAAAGGCTGGCTCACGGTCCGACGCACATTTGAAGAGTCTTTTGACGTTTCATACGTGACTCTGGTCAGATCATACCTCGATTCGCGTTCCAAAGACCCCAAGCGGTCGCGGCCAAAGGACATGTGGTACGTCGTGCTCAAGGGCAAGGTGTTGTATTTGTATGAAGACGAGGGTATGACCGAATGCGAGGTCGCGATCGAGCTGGGTGGTCATGACGTGGTCATCTGTCCCGAGGGGTTGTTGGACGGGGAGCTGTTTGCGCGGCGGAACGCCATTTGTTTGAAGCCTCGGTCCAAGAGTGTCGAGAAAGGCTCGCCAACCGTGTCAAAGGAGATGTCATCTGGAGACAGACAACAGGACGAGAAGACGGACGAGGAGAAGAGCAGAGAGGTCGCGCCAGAAGAGGCCGTTATGGCGCCTTGGTTCATCTTTGTCCGGTGCTGCGTCGAGATGGAGGACTGGTATCTGGCGCTCGTGCATGCCTCTGACCACCCGTCAGGGATGCCCACCCTCAATCCGCTCAAGCCCGTGTTCTTGCCGTCCGAGATGCACTATCTGGTCGCCACCCTGGACGAACAGCCGGACGTCATCCCGATGCGGTGGTTTAACGCGTTGTTGGGGCGCGTGTTTTATAGCTTTTACAGGACTCAGATGCTCGAGTCGTACATCATCGGTCGTCTCATGAAGAAATTGTCCAAGGTCAAGCGTCCTGCGTTTCTCACCGATGTCGCTGTCACCCAGTTCTCGGTCGGGAACAAGGCACCGACGTTTAGCAAGCCCATGCTCAAGGAACTCACCAAGGAGGGCGACGCGTCGTTGGAGGTGGGCCTCTCATATAAAGGCGAGATCCGTGCTACGGTCGAGGCGACTGCCGTGATCAATCTCGGGGCACGCTTCAAGTCGTATACCGTCAAGCTCGTTTTGGCCGTGGTCCTTCGCGAGATCGAAGGAAACCTTCTCGTCAAGGTGAAACGCCCTCCCAGTAGCCGCATGTGGTATGCATTCACCAAACCGCCGCGCATGACCGTGAACGTCGAGCCTATTGTAAGCGACCGGCAGATCACATGGAGCATGATTTTGAACACCATCGAAACGAAAATCGAGGAGATCGTGAGTGGACACTCAACGGGCGTACTGGTTTGGGCTCTAACGTTGAGGCAGATCAACGACTCTGTCGTGCTCCCCAACATGGATGATATCAGTTTCTTTGACAGCGTCGAATATGAACACCGTGGTGGACTGTGGGCCGATGCCGTGCGTTTGGACAGACCGATGGCACCGACTCCAGAGGCCCCAAGACCGCCTGTTCACGTTATAGAATCACATCCATCGGAAGAGACAGCACCATCGGCCCTTGAGCGTGCTCACTCCGGAGAGGAGCTGGCGACGGAAACGCCGTCACCAGAAAGCATGCCTATCGTTCGATCTGCAACCATATCATCAACGGCCAGGCGACGCTCTTGGTTCTCCTCGAGTGCGGACACTGAACTTCATTGCGAACACGCGGTGGGAGTGGATGCAGAGGTTATGCGTGACAGGAGAGAAAGTATCACAGGACAGAACGGCAGTTTGACTCCACTTCCCGATACCCCCACGATACAGGCTTCGGACGTATCAGACAACGATCAATACACACACGAATATCTCTCCCCGCGTCCTTCATCTGCCCATTCACATACGGGCTCAAGGTCGTCGCGTGCACGCTCCACTTCATCTTCAACAGCCGATGATGAACCTCCCAACTACTTCTCTGACACCAGTACATCCTCCAAGAGTCTACGCCACTCGCTGGGAACGGCCACTGCGAGTTCGTTTTTGTCCACGCTCAAGTCAAAGGCTGGGGATAAGCAAGCACTCAGCAATACGGCTAAAGAAGCCATGCGGAAATGGGGTGTCTGGGGCCTGAAGAAGGATATTGGTGGGAATTCGTCTCCAGACGACCTTCCGGACGTGGGACCATCTGATCACCAGCTACGGACCGAAAACACACGTGGTCGCCAAAGTTATGCGGACATGCGTGCAGCGGTTATAGAGCGAAGAGAACGTGAACAATCGGAAGGGATGAACGGAAGTGCATTGCCCATTCCTATTCCTCAGGGAAGTGGCAGCGAGAAGAGGAGGTCGCCGAGCCTGTCAGCTGGTCGCATGGCATCGTATTCAAGCGGATCACCTTCTACAAGCTTGTCGCGCTCATTGGGCGACAGGGTGTCCAATGATCCTTTCAAAGACCGCGATTTCACAGAAGCCGCGGAGGAAAGCCCTGCGCCATCGTTGATTCACACACAACCGTCGCAAGCACGCACGATGACGATCCCGGGAATCCATGCGAGCCACAGGGGCGAAGTGATGTCCATGGGAAATGTACCATCTGTTTCGCCTGCCCTCGAAAGCAAGCCCAAGGGTCCAACGATCCAGAGCATGTATCGACTGTGGAAGAGTCCCGTGCTAACGGGACAGCCAAGTCAGGAGACGCAAGCGACATCGTCATCTGCATCACCTGGGCGTGACGAAACCAACGACGAGAATCAAGACGTAGCTCCGTTGGCGCTCACACCGGAAGTGATACCACCCCCTTCGCGACCTGTTCCGCCCCCTCTGCCCCCTCGGACCATTCCCTCTGTTGCGGTGAGACACGCAGCAGGAACGATGGATGAAAATGACTCCGTGGATCCATCCATGTCGGCGGCATCGCGGGCGCTGAAGTCGATTGTATCCAGGGATGAAACACGAAGGGTGTCAACTGAAATGGATATCTCGGTCGATAAGGAGTCTACTACCGCACCGTTGGGGTCAACGGAAGTGACCTCGACTGCGGTGCCAACTACCAACCGGGATAAGCCACCTTTACCACCCCGGAGAACCCCACTGTGACGGTAGTAGTAGGCACCCCAACGTTTTTTGTCGCTTTATTTTTTCTCCTCGGATGTATATTATTATGTTGCTTGTCATGTTGGCAGACGATCCAAGTCTGATAGGCTAAGGCTGAGGGAATCGGTAATTTCGTACGGCTCAAGTCGAATTAAGCGACCTTTTTTTTCTCTTCCACGACTTGTCGGAAAAATGACTGCCACTCCTCCCCGTATCGCAACGGTTCCCAAGTCGGTCCATGCACTCCAAATCTCGCCGAACCTCGAGGCCCTCCTCCAGCACGACGAGCTCACCCGTCGCAACAGCAGCTCGCCCACGACGGCGCACTACACCCCCTCGCCAGAGTTCGCCTTTAGTCTACCCGCCCCGCCGCCTCGGAAAGCCAAGACGAGTCTCAAGACGGTTCATCGCGAACAGGAGCCGATTCCCATGACGCGTAGCAAAGATGTACAGCGACAGAAGCTCGGTTCAGATTGCTGGCCTGACGCTCTGCCTGCGTCACCAGACAGTGCAACAGGTCAACCCACGTCGGCCCCCTCCTCGCGACCGGTGACACCCAATCCATACATTAATCCCACCCCAATATTGGAACCTATCAAACCACCACTCCACTCCGATATTGGCAAGTATCGCTTGTTTCACAGCCCGTGGTGCCTCATGTTTGACACCTGCGTTTTGCAGACCAACACCCGATCCCGAAACGGTCCGACAAGGTTTTCCCGACCATCCCATCCGAGCCCTCGCGATCTGGGGTAGAGTCACGGAGCCGTACAAATGCGCCGGATCCGTCGCATCGTCCGTCAAAGGTTGAAAAGATACTTTGGATGGGTCGCGATTCCCTGAACCTCTTCTCCGGTTCCGCTGCGAGCTTACGTCGTAACGACCGTGCCGAGTGTGGCGACGCTGATGCGGTGCAAGGTAACCCGATCTCTTGGCTACCAACGTTGCGGCTAGCTGAATGCCGTGTCCGTAGATGGACAAAAGAGGCAGGCGTCTGTCGCACCCACTCAAACTGCCTCCAGGCCTGCTTCCAGGTTTAGTGATAGCGATACAGCCACTGTCGTACGTTCCTTCTGTTCCTGTTCTCGCGTCGGGTCATCCATATCCCACCACGACAGTCGTCCTCCACGTCCAGTGCATCGTGCCCACCACACGGTTCAGACGCCGAGCTGCCTGGAATCCCTCCAACACGCTCGTGTTCCATCAACCTCGAGTCAACCCTAGGCAGTGGCCGAATAACCCCCATCTTCTCTCCACCAGCCGCACATCTTCCATCTCGCCTATCTTTGCCTTCTACTTCCATGTCTCATAGTTCGTCGTCACGATTGCCATCTGTTGATAGTCTCACTGGTCGCGATTATCTATCCTTCATTGATTTCTTTTCCCCATCTACCTCCGATGATTCGGGTTCTTGTAATATCCAGGATGACATCCAGGGGTTCTCTTCATCTCGTCGTCAAACTCAATCGATTACCATTCCCCGCTCCAGCATCTACTCTACATCACGTTCTAATTCGTCATCAGCTTCCCTTGCGAGTATGAGGTTCGCTCCTCCAAGTCCCGCGTCCCTTGCCGCACATCAACTGTCCTCGGGGTATCCCATTGCAAACACTTCCGCATCTTCTGTCGCACTCTCCTCTATCACGTTTGCACCACCTAGTCCCTCCGTGGAGCGTATCCCTCCCACCCGGTTGCAGCCGCTTTCGGGTCCGCCCTCCCCCTACTCCCCCCTCGAGTTTGCACCGCCTCCTAGTCCCCCACCAGACATGATCGACAAACCCACCATGTCGGAGTGGACGTTTGAACGTGGAAGGAGGCTCAAGTCAAAGAAGCGCTCTGTGTCCTTGTCACCACATCCTATTCGTCATCTCCTGTCGTCGCTGCCTCCCACGACGAATCACCTCGGTGCCGATGAGCGAGCAGACCGTGTTCGGCGGAACCGCAAGCTCACTCGCGTTTTTGGCAGGACGCCAGGTACAGAAGCGCCAGTCGCCGACCCAGACGAATCCCGCATCGCAAAGAAGTTGCGTTCGCCTTCGTTGGCAGCCTTGCTCACGAAGCAGAAAAGCCACCGCCAAGCTATGTCAGTCTCGCTTTCCCTCAAAGCTTCTGGTATGAAGACAGAACCCCCAACACCGTGGCAAACGGACGATCTCTTGTCCCCGGGCGATCGTAGACATTCGACTCCTTTGGCGACGACTTCTTTCAAGTTGTATGTGGATGATGGGGATGGAATAGCAGCAAAGGGCCCTCATGGTACCCATGACCTTATAGATTCTCCGGGAGTCGCATGCACGAGATCGTTCATCGATCTATCGGATGATGATCTGTCATGCTTCAGCTCTCTCACTCCACATCAGAATAAGCGCCGACATCTGCATCATAGCACCTCGACGCCGTCTCTTGTCGAGTCACTTGATTCTGAGGCGCAAATGGAAGTTGAAAAGCGACGAAAGCGAGAAAAGTTGGCAAGACTTCATCGTTTCCTTGGCTCGCGCGTCCCGCCAGAGGCTGTTAACGGGAGTGTATTTGGGCCTCCTCTACCCCCTATTGTGAACCGCGAAGAACCCCACCGCGAGGACCGACTTCGCGGTAAGAGTGCGCGTTCGGGTGACTTTGACCGTGGCAAAGAGGAGTTGAACGACAAGGAGAAGGCCCTTAACGTCCGCCGGGCCCAGAAAATGGAAAGGGTAAGTTTTGCCGTTTCGCCGCATGTTCGACACTGCTAATGCGATCCCAGGTATTCGGAACCCCGCCGCCTCAGATACTATTTCATACCCGCCCGAATCGCCCGGCAGTCCCAGTTTCTCAACCAGCGTGCCCCACCAGCCCCAATCCCTATCTTTTAACTCTTGATCTTTCTTCTGGTCCCCGCAACCCGAACCAAACTGCGTACATGGGGAAGACAGCCGTTCGCCAGAGTCCATCGGAATCTTCGAGATATTTGCTCTCATACCAAGAAGACACTCCTCAGTCCAGCCCTTCGTCCCTCGCGCAGTCCTTTGCTGATTCACATTCCGAATCGTTGACCGGATTTCAAGAGGTTCTGGCCCAATCATCTGTCTATCTCAACTATCAGCACTCTCTGAATTCCTTGGTTGATATCATCGATAGGGTAAGAGTTTTGTAGGTTGACCTTGTCCGTTGACTTACGCACTTGTCAAGGACGATCGCAAGTCTCTCGTCGAGCTTCATCGTTTTCTTCATGGTGAAGCCGACGAATCACCGTCAGAGGAACTCCCGGTGAACCCTCGTCGTGTTTCGAATGCGACCTCCTTGAGGTCGGAGCGACGATACTCGCTTCCGTCCAACGCGTCCATGTCATCGCTCTCATCTGAATTCCATGCTTCTCCAGAGGCGTCGCGGTTCCAGATTCGACGGAGAAAAGCAGCCAAACTGACCAACTTTTTTGGAGTTGATTATCGGGTGCTGATCCGTGATATCCTGGAAAGTGTCGAGAAGGGCGTCGAGGAAGAACGAATACGCGGCACGCTGCAGCCCCAGGAGGTCGAGGTATGTATCGTCTTCGTCTAGTTGTATGGGCATGCTCACCCGGAGTATTCAGGTGTTGATGAACCGAGTGAGGAGCCTCCGAACGTTGCAGGACCCGTTTCCTTGTTGACATGTCATTTCTTGGCAATGTAAGTATAGTAGTTTTGTCTTCCCACAGCCACTTTTGGCACTCAATACTGCGGATACGGATAACGTATAATCACATTAATGAATACCAGTTAGTACCATCAGAATAGCGAGGGATGCCAAGTAGAAAGAGTATCACAGGATGACCAACTCTCCACGACATGAGTGGCACCAAAAGATGTGTGATTCGTCCATGAATTGGGTTCGGTGAGAATGAGAGTCTGTGTCCGAGGCCGAGTCTGGGACGGGGGAAAGTCCCCTTGGTGGTGGTGTGTGCCTATGAACAGCAGTCTCGCTCTCGATCCTGGCTTTTAGCATGCTCAAGCTAACTTGACGCTTATGACGCGTTTCCGGCGAAAGGCCAACATCAAAGACGGATCTTGTGGGCGGAACGAGACTACCCGACTTGGAGGAAAATGATCCCCGCCGCAGATCACTGCTCGTCCGACTGGAAGGTCGTGCACTAGGAGAAAAGGGTCTCGAAGTAGCCCTCGAAGTGGAGCGCGACGCCAGTTGGTCCTCCAGAATATGAATCTGTCGTTGGAACCGGTGTGCCTTGTCCTGCGCCTCAAACACTGCACTCTCCAGTGCGCGGATCTGGGACTGAGCAGATGAAAGTTCGATCGTGTGTTGTTGCTTCACGGCGCTCAGCATCTCGTCGTCCAGCGACCGGACACCGTCGTCGGTGATGGGCGTCATTTGTACGCTCTCCAGCTCTTCGTCCTTGGCCGCCAGCTCGCTCTGGAGGGCCTCGATCTCTGTCCTGTAGTGGCTGATGAACTGAGATTGTTCCGCTTCGTTCCTGCGTGACGACGTCAGGGCGGATTCCAGTTGAGAGATCTCTTCCTCCCGACGCCTTGCTTCTGCATTCACCCGGTTGCTGATATCTGCCTGTCGCACCTCTGCCTGTCGCATTCGTGTACGCTCTGCCTCCAATGTCTTTACGCTTGCCTGTGCACCCTGGAGCTCGGCTTCGAGTAAAGTATAGCCCCGTTGTAGATCCGCAACGCTTTGCTGTAGTGAACGGTTGTCTTTTTCCCGAAGCGTGTCTGACTCTTTTCGCAGTTTCGCAGCCTCTGCCTCTCGCTCCGTCCCCTCATTGAGAGCCAGCTCAAGCTTGGAGATGAGAGTGTCACGGGACCTCTTTTCGTGCTCGAGCCTCTCTATCTGCTCCATCAACTCGAGTTTGACAGAAGTCAACTCGACAATCTTGGGTCTCATCTCCTCCAATGACTGCATGAGCCTTGTTCCTTCGGCTTGTAGATCCTTCTGCGTCTTCTCTGACTCCTCTGCACGACGGAGGGCAGCACGGAGTTCTCCCTGGGCATTCTGGAGCGCTCTGTCGCTAGAGGTCACTTCGGAAGCGAACTCCCCAAGCTTCTGCTGGAGTTGCTTGACCGCGCTTTGGTTGAACTCTACTTGCGACTGCAACGATGCACGCTCTTCGAGGAGTGCGTTGCGACGGTTGTTGGCAGACTGCAGATGTTCCTGTAGTGCAGCATGTTCGGCTTCAAGGCTTGAATATCTGGCCTTGTAATCTGTCTCGCTCTCGGTTTTCGAGTGAAGCTGTGATTCCAAGTTGTCTCTCTCGCTCTTGACGGTTGCGTGCGACTAATAAACGGTATTAGCACGGTACGAAATAACCGCATCAAGGATGCACCTGCTGTATTCTGTTCAGCCGGAACTCGAGTTCCTCTGCGCGGTCTTGAGTGTTCTTCAGAGAAAGCTCAAGTTTATCTGCTCTATCATCACTCTCGATCTGCTCCTCCAATTCGCGGACGCGTTGCTGATGCTGACCGGAAACAGCTTGTACTTCCTCAAGCTCGGCTTTCCTGAGCTGAATTTCGCGCTCCTATATCTACATGAAGACCGCTCTGACACGAGTGAAGTAGCACACACCTGGTCCCTAACACGTTCCAACAACTCCTTCTCTCGAGACAAAGTCTCTTCAAGCTCGTTTCCCTGCTTTGCAACAGCGACTTCGAGTTCTCGGACCTTGTTGGTCAGATGGAGGGCCTTGTCCTGTTCTGCAGCCAACAAAGCATCCTTCTCCTGCAGCTCTAAGAATGACGATTGTTCAACAATAGGCAGATAAGATCAAACACCTTCGTACCTATTTCGATCTCTTGCAACCGCTGGAGGGAAGCTATTAGAGAGGCCTTTTCAGAGACCAGAAGAGAGATGGTCTGTTGGCGGGTCTGATCTTGTTCCTGCCATCGTTTGGAATCCACGACGGCACTTGCGCGTAACTCCACTATCTGAGCATTGGCTGCGGAGAGTTCCTGTTCGAGAGTTGTCGAGCGAGCCAGGGAATTATGAACCTCCTGCTGTGTTGATCTCAACTCTGAGGCCAAACATTGGATGTCTGTCGTAATGGCACGATGAGATTCTATCTTCGCACAAAGGTGGAACATACCAGACTGTGAGGAGTCGACCCTTTTGCCCGCCTCGCTCAATTTTTTCTCCAAATCAAGGCGACTGGACTCCAAGGCGCCAATCTTGGCTTGAGCGACAGCATGCAGATCCTCCACTCGTGACTTTTCTTGGGAAAGTTCCTCATAGCGACGGCTGGTAACGACATGAGATTCCGTTGCATGTGTAAGTTTGCCTTCCAGAGCTTTGCGGCGAGCACGTTCTTCTTCGAGGACTTTTGTCTTCTCCCGAACATCTACCCACATACTGTGTGATGAGGGCGGGCACGAACACGACACGACTCAGCCACTCACCGGCCTGGATTTCGTCGAGACGGGTCAAGGAAGCGTGAAGACTAGTGTTCTCGGTCCGCAGTGAGGCTATGGCTTGTCGTTGCTCTGCGAGTTGATTATGGAGATCCTCCAAAACCTGCTGGCTACCTCGGGAAGTTGTTGCGGAGCGCGAAAGAGAAGCTGGTGTGCCCACACGCTCTTGAGGAGGTGGAGACCTTGGCAAAGGCCGCGTGCTCTGTGGTTCAGCGGTGATAGTCGCGTCCGGGACCGCAGCCCTCGGTAGCGACTCGATCCAGCTTGTGTCGGTATCACTGGGACCGAATCTGTGCAGTGTTCAGTGATATTGGAATGGATGCCACTGGCCACGCACAGGTCACCGATATCTCGCTCGCGCTTCCCTTCCTCAGCCTGTGCTATGGGTTCTGCGGGAACAGGGGTATAAGACCGGGAAGGCGGAGGACTAGCTAACGATGGGCCACGTGAACCCGCGACGGTGGTCTTTTGCTGCTGTCGCTTCTTGAGCTGTGCACAAGAGTGAGCCTCGAGAGCGTGCGGTACTATCACTGGAAACGTACCATTGCCTTTGCTCTCGCAGCCTTTGCAGCTCGGTCATCTTCGGTCTGTGACATGGATATGACACCTTGTAAAGCTGTTCGCGGTCAGGAAAGACCCTGATGCTGTTCGTGGACGGTACCCTACTGCCGGGGCTTGCTCAACGGTACGTGACATCACAGCGGGTATCGCAATTTACCAGCCAATCGCCACACAAGCAGATACTTGTGAAAAAAAAAATGAATTGAATCTCGACGGAATATGCACATGTTGGTAGCAAGTGGAAGCTTAACATCAGAGGTGAGAATTGGGCAGAAGCAGGTGACCCATAAAAAGACTATATGTATGTCAAAGCAGCGAAAGGGTGCATGCCTACAAAGGAGACTTGCGGGTCGGCTTGTAAGGATTGACTCGAGGCGAGCGTTAGAGGCAACGCAAGCGGGTGAGAATATGACAACGATATCAATGGACAGATAACCGAGGACAAAAAAGCGGACTAAATAGAAACGGAGAGAGAATGTCGAGGAAGAAAGAAACAAGAATTATCAGCCCATTTTTCATTATGCCCACACCTAAAAGTGAGTTCAGTCATCGTTACCAATGGAAGTATTGGTACGGCTACTCACTCGAAGCGTGCTATCCCAACTTCCCGTACAAAGGGCCATGCCATCGACCGACACACCCAAACAACTGACCCGGTTTTCGTGCCCTGTCAATACTCCCACACGCTCGCCTCTCAGCGTGTCCCAGACATTGCAAGTCCAGTCATCATAACCTCCAAAGAGGATACGACCCGAGATCGAAAATGCGACCGAGGTGATACCACAGAGGATATTGTCATGGGTAAAGCTGTTCAATTCGCGATCTGCTCGGATGTCGAACAGCCTGCACGAGGCGTCATCAGAACCAGTGGCAAACGCATCGCCGTTAGGGAAAAACCTAGTCAACAGTTGTCAGAAATGGAGACCTCGGCAGGGTGTAGACGTACTGAACAGCATTAATATCAGACTCGTGACCAGTAAAGGTCTGTGTGGCGCGGCCACTACGTATATCCCAGAGCTTTGCAGTCGCATCGCAAGCACCAGAGACAAAGACATTTTGATTTGGGCCGAGCGATAAGCTGAAAGATATTGAGGTGAGGCAACTGAGAGGACACACAGGAGGTCAGTTACCTCATGACATCACCGGTATGGTCACTAAACTCGACAACCCGCACGCCCGCCTCGATATCCCAGAGCATGCATGTCATGTCACCGGAGCTGGTGACTATTTGCCGATCGTTGATAAATCTGCAGCAACTGAGGTAACCGGAGTGAGCACTTAATTCGCGGGCGCCTCTGACACCGCTCGGGTCGCGACTGTTGAGATTGTAAATGGAACAGATATTGTCGAGACCACCACAAGCGACGAAATTTCCAGAAGGCGAGTATGCACAAGTCATGACCCAACTCGACCGAAGGGGGATTGCGTGGACCTTATTGGTGGTATACGCGTCCCAAACAATTAGCTTGCCATCCTGGGAGGCCGAGACGAGATGTCGTCGATCTGCAGCCCAGTGCATGGCATAAATCTTCGCAAGATGTCCCTTGAGTGCACGCCGAGGTCGCATCACGATCCGGGGGAGTGTATCAACCTCAGCGGCCATCGCGCGCACTAGAGGAAACGAGGTCATTGGGTGGACCCTGGAAGACGGTATCAGGTGGTAGAGAAACACATACGACTAGTGTCAGCGGAAGCCTCTCTGCTCGCACGAATTTTCTCCTTGAGGACCTCTGCCTCACGACGTGCCGCGGCGATCCGTTCCTGTATGTCACCCTGGGGCTGGGCCATTGTTGCGGGTCAAGCTGACGTTGAGCGAGAGGCCAGATGGACGAGGGGAAAAATGCAGGCTGTTAGGTTGGTGGAGATATGTCGTCGACGTGAAGAGAAAATTTGCCCACCTGCGATGCTTGCGAAACAAGGATGAATTAATGGAGGAGCGTGTGAAGAAGGGACTCAAATAGTGCGCGGAAGGAGTGCGATGAAGGTGGCAACGAAGAGTCGTGCAATACCACAGGTGACGACGACGACGACGGCGAGAACAACGATGGCGACGACGAGGAGACCGAGCAACGAATTCCGCTCCAAGTAGGAAACGTTGGCTCTGCGCGCTGACAAGTGGCCCGTGTTGCACAACTCCGGTATTTCCCGAAACTCCGACAGTGGCATCTGCCGGAGAGCAAGATTGACATTTTACAACATGACTTTTCTTTTTTTCCTAAATGCTTCTAGCCTACAACGAATCACAGTCCTTCCTAGACCATCATTTCAGGAACGTCTGACACTAAGCTCTGATAGCCGCTCCGCTGGGCACGCCATGCGTGGGTCCAGTAGCGTAATGAGGTTGTGGCGGTACCGATGTATTGTATTGAGCCATCTGATGTCCCACTGGACCTGCCCGAGGACCGAACGACTCTTTGACGGACGACGTCCAGACATCCTCGCCGCGGCCCGCACCAACCAAGGCTATCACAAGTACGACACCGGTGTAGATCAGAACTAGTGAAAACCTTGAGAACAAGCGACAGAAAAGACGAACGACTCACGGATGATAAAGTTCAAGTATGAAAAGGCCTCGATTACCTGCATTTCTTGACACATTCCGTTGACGATGGCTACAACGATGGTCATTAACAACGAGATGGTATTTACAAATGCAACCGCACTGTTCGTATAGATGCATCCATCGGGGATGATGAGACCTGTCGCATGAGCCGTTTCACCTGCGGCGGCCACCCAGAGGATCCATAGAACAGCTATAACATCATTAGCAACAGTCTCAAGAGAATCAACAATTCATCTCACACAACCAGATCAATTCCACGACAATCATGGACGTGAAAGCGCCGCGGCAAAGAATGTCAAAGATAATCCTATACTGATGGTCAAACTTGACAAAGAGCATCCGATATTGGTCACCAACATGACGGGTAGTGTCACCAAAGATGCCCCTCCCGCAACAACACCGAGAATACAGAAATTGGCTATAGCGCCCAGATATTGTTCTGTTTGGGTTATTAAATTGGCAGAAACGGCCACCACAATAATAGAGAAAGTTGTCGTCATACCTATACCGTTTGTTAGCAAATATCGATCTCGGATCAGTTGCACCCACTCAAGACGATTAGGCGGATGATTGGGACTATCATTGGGGGCATTTTCTTGTGCTGAGGATGAAAGTTGGGGGAAAGAAAACATTTCTCCCCCTGGTTCCTCGACCTTTATCCCCCCCCAAGCCAGGAACCATCACGGTGTTTTCTAACCCATGTGATGAGGACATTTGGACATTTGAATGCAATCAGACTGCCGCAGACGGAACAAACTGAAGGGATTCCCTTCTATAGTACATAAATTTTCTCTAATTCGGTTAAATGCAGTGGGCTCTCGTCCAATCACAGCTCTCAAATAGCCCATCGTGGGGTCGTCAGAACTCTTCCGCCGACCAGATCCGTAGGCCTACACAATACTTTTGGAATTGCAGTAGTTGGCGTCTGGTCTGCAACACCAGAAAAGAACGAAGCTACCCAATTTTTGGAATACCAGAGTACAAGTATTAAACTTGAGAACCCCACTAGAACGTGTCCGTGTGCAAACCACAACTCCTAGGTCTCAAGGTGTAATAGACTCCGAAATGCCCTTACAAGGGAGCGTGCAGCTGTGGTAGAACTACTTTTGCCTGTGCGACCTCGACACATGACATGCTCAGAGGCTATGGCATGGCACAGACCACACAGATACCCCGGGCCACCACGCGTTGCTATACAACATTGTTCTGTCGAAGTCGACACAAGCTAATGCCAAAACCGTACAGTTTGGAGTATGTATTTCCCAGAACGAGTTTCAAAGAGTCGCCTGATGTTGTTTGCCGTCATCAATGTCGAAAGTACCGTGGTTGTCGTCGAGATCAGCCTGGCTGGGCGCAGGTCGTGGGTGACGTACTATACTCACGGTTCATGTGGGCCCAGAATGTTGGGTTTCAACACTCGCCGATCCGGGTTACCAGTGGAAGAGGCCTTGAGAGACAAGACGTCTGGAGCGTTCCCGTGTCACAGTGCGAGACCCGCAACATCCATCCACTTGTCAATTCTGGCCAAAAGCCTGTGGCGTTTTTCGAACTGACGCCAAGTCACGGATAATGATGTATAATAACCTGCCGTTCACAGACAAGGAACACCACCGCATCAGGTTAAAATATGACCACCGGGAGCTATTCCACGGGAACAGATGACACTGAACCCTTCATGGGACATTGGACGTGCTGCGGGACAAGCTGACGCAGGACCGGCATCTCGGACTCCAGCTCCAACTTGAAGTTCAATGATCCGATTAGAGCCGGCGCAGGACTCCAGGAGCACAGGCCCGGCGACACTAGAACTGGTCAAATGAAGGTGATTTAGTCCATCATTAATCATGCGCTGTCGTCCAGCCCGAGGACCAAGTGCTCCCGTACTTAATGGTTAGATCTCGAAGCCTTTGACTGTGATGCATATGGGTGCTTTGTGAGCCACACTTCCGAGTTCTGAAAAGCTTATTCACTACCGGCGCTAGCAGGATTCGCAGACGTGTCATCATGACTAGCCCAGACTTGTGGTACACAGCCGTAGCCTCGGCATTGCAGCCATCGGGAAGGCATGATTGTCGAAATATAAGTGCGCCCAAAAGATTGTATCACACATGCTGTGGGTTCCGAGTTGATCCGATACAGCATGTAGTACAAGTCTTCGGTCCACCTGTCCTGGTCCAACCTTGCTTGATGGCTCAGTATTTCGGATGAGTCATCTATGCATCCAGCATATCATTCAAGAGCTCATGTCTCGGGCTGGCCATTATGCAGGGAGGTTGTAGTGATCATCAGTTGAGTTGGGTTGCTTTCAGATAGTACCGTGACTGCGGGCGTGCAAGCTCACGTATTTCACTAGCATATGACTCCAAGCGGGTTTCTCTGAGCTCTGCTATTTCGCATGGCTTCCATTGTTACATACATATTGTTACTACATGCAGCACCAGGTAGTGACATGCCACGCGCCAAATCACAAAACACTACCTTCGTCAACAATCTAGTATGTCAAGCCCCGTGATTTAGTATGTCTTGATAGAAACCCTCACAGCTTTCCCAGTGAGCACCGCACAAGGATCCAATGTGACGAGGGGGTTTGAAGTCAGGTTGTTGATGAATGCACAGTATACAGCATTTTTGCATGTTTCAGTGAATCATGCAATTACCGAATAGCAGTGCTCATATACTGGGTATTGTTCATTCTCTGCGCAAAACAATCCGGTGCAGATCACTGATCTTCAGCTGTTTGCTGCCCAGTGACACAGCGCCGGCCGCCAGCCGTTCCTGGCAGTGTTGATGGTATATTCTCATTCTGCCCCTCATCACAGTACCACCTTGACTCATCGGTCAACGATGACCGATCCCGGGAGTTCTGTTGGATCTGCATGTCGCTGAAGCGCCGATGATACCCGACTGGCTGTCTCCAATCCTCTATTGATTAAACCCAAGGGAACGGGTCATTCGAAGCTACGGCACACATATCAGAAAGACAAAATAACAACGCGATATACTAAGTTAAACACAGGTCAAAGTACCTCGTCTAGTTCTGACCTACAAGTGCAAAGTTAGAAAACCAGCAATCAAATGATGTTGAGCAATATGGGATCGTAGGATAAGTCAATTGTAATAAGTTGTCAGGGCGCGAAAGGTAGTTTCAGCAGCAATCTCCATAGCGGTTCCCCTGTCGCGTGCAACCCCCCTCCCGTACTCAACACCGTTGACTACGGATAATTACCATTCAGTTCCAGATAAGAGAGCAGCAATGCGCACGACTTACAGTATGCAACCGCCAACCATCGCGTATCGTGTGATGGACCAGACTGCGTGTACGACCACGAGAGATGTCGTGTATGACCGTATCGGCCTTGGAGGTAGTTGTTCAGATACATTCGCCAGTCGCTCCTTTGGCCTATTGAACACTGTCAGTAACCTTTGGCTCGGGGGGCGAGACTGGCAAGTACTTACGCTCCATAATCCTGGGTGAAGACAATAGTCACTGTTGATAGATCGGCAGGGATGGAATATAAAGTATAACTAGGGTTCGTTGGGAAGCACGGCACCATGCATGGTCTTTTAAACCGAGCATCCACAGGAAGTCAGATGCGGTCATTTCGAGTCAAGAGATAACGAGAAATCCGAGGGGCTCCTCCGGTGCGAAACTAACGCAGCTGTGTGCCAAACACCAACATCAGTGGCACCCATCTTTGGAGAGCAGAGGTCCTCGCATTGCGATGAGTCGTAGCTGTAGCGGGACCTTTTGAAATTGCCATCGGTGTTAACATCAACCGCAACTCCCAGCAGCGCAGGAAACGCCATACTTCACCTCCCGACCTGACTCGCCTAGCCACAAGCTGTGTGTGAGAATAACATCGCGGAGCGTTAGCAACCCCGGAGGATACGTGACGGCCGTGACGTTCGTCATCGAATTATACGGCCCCGGTTTCCTAGTTACAGCAGTTTCGTTGGATCAGGGGGTGGCGATCTGCACAGTTATTGATTCAGATGGCTCTACAGCATGTTGGCGGCTCTGCGAGATATCACAGTACGCGTAGGTTGGTGGTGGCGGTGCAGTCTATCTTCCAAGTGGAAAGTCAAAAACAATATTTACTAGTAAGATCACCGGTTTCTTTGGGCTCGCATGCCCCTCGAGGTTTTCGATTTGTGGCCGTGGCAGTGCATTCCAGGTCGACCTACAAGCGCAGCGAGCCGGTATACTGCGGTGCCTTGACTGTCAAAGATGGCCAGCGAAAAGAAACAACAGCGCGTTAGAGCGGAGCGCTGTGTTATACTGTTCCTGGAAAGCTTCTGAAGCCTGGTCTGTGAGAATTATTGGTCGACATCCCGTGCTTGGGTGATCCCGATGACTGTTTTGAGCACCATTCCTATACATGGTATCACTCCTATACCTCTCTGTGGCGCACCGGCATTCTTTGACCAAAGTGCATAGGTAAGTCAAAAGAGTGTAGATATCTAGCAAGGCAATGAATTGAAGGACGGATAGGGAATAATCAGATGGTTTGATTGCATAGGCTTAAGCCTCAACCGCCTTGCGTCTGCCCAAAGCAATCAAGACCCTTTCAGCAGCAGCCTCCATCGCTGCGCCACGAGAATGCCCAGTTCCACGACCCCACTCGACTTCATTTACTGTATCCTTAGCGTTAGTTGAAGAGCGGGGCAATCAAATGATTGCACGCACAGTATGCAATCGCCTCCCACGTAGGGTGGTTGTCAGGGCCCTCATATGACGTTTCCCAAGTCAGCCGGCGACGTGGATCGTCTCTGTAGACCTCTTGCAGATAGTTGTTCAAAGTTTGGCGGTGATCTGACCGCATTTCTTAGCGAGGAAACGATTAGATGGTTAGTGACGTTCCTACTCACGGGTAACTTGTTCCATGTAATATCCAGCGTGATGTTATTGGCTTCAGAGCAGTGGTACGATGGTCGATCCCACAACCTGCCGTGCTCCTTATATTCTGCAAGCCCAGCTATACCTGCATTTTTTTCTTTGCATGATCATGATTTAAGATGGAAAATCCACAGGTTGGCAGGTCAGGGTGGGTGGACCCTTTGGTAGTCGGTTTCTGAGCGGTCGACACGACCATCTGCTCCCGGAACCCAATTTTTTGCTTCACTGTAATGATACTGAAGAATACACAGATTAGCGCTTGGCCTTCATTTCAATATCTCCAGGCGCTGTCCGGCGCTGGAATCCACCATGCTGTAGAAAGATACCCAAGTACGGCAAGGTTGGCTGCGGCGAAGATACGTTAGCCCAGCTAGTTTCGGAGTTACGTCGTTGGCTGGACTTAGACAAAACCTTTTGCATTGGCGAGCATGGCGAAACGCGAAATGGGGTCTATGTTTCCACATGCTGTGTGGGCGAATGATCACTAGAATTATAACCAGAGTTAAAATTCACGAATAATCGCTTTAAAAAAATCGTGGCTCCTCACCCAATCCGCCAGTTCGTGCTACGAGATAGGCTGAACGCCACATAGGCCACTTGTTACATAATCACCCAACGTGCGGCTTCATCAGTTTCGGCAACACTTCCAAATGGCCTCAGTACTCATGTACTCGGGTTTGAAAGAACTTGGAATAGCTGCGCCGCCTGGGCACTTACCCAGGTCTCCGGAATGCTGTCTTTCATCCCTCCCACGTTCCTCAGACCCCGTTACCGATGTTCAACGCGCATTCCACATGTTCGCGCAATCATTGGCCACTTGACCGGACCACGCAGCGAGGGTAGCTCATGCCCACCTAGATTACAAACCCCATGAGTCTTAGAGCGACACCGCCTCGTCTCCAGCTGCACCAGATCCCGGTTCAGTTATTTATACCTGCCTACCATACAGCCCCAATGACCTACGCCTTGGATAAATGTCGAGAAACGTTTTCCGCAAGCATGTAGCTTCTCCGTCTGCTCCATTCCAACTCAGTCGATCTAGATGAATGCGTTCCTGAAAGAGAATTCTCATCCAACAGATGGTACTTTCAAGTTGCGGGCAATTGCTGGAGCGCCGCCGGCGTTTCCGGGTCCCTCTCTTGGACCCTACCTTTGACGGTGCTTGGAGCGATCATATGCAGATACCCGACATGAAGTCCTCGTGGTCACTTTCTTTCTCTCGCTTCTTCGCACCAAGCAGTTCGATCGATATTGCGTGTAGAGAGCGCGTCTTATGTCCAGCAACTTGGCTAATTCGTGTATTATTCCCCAGGCATAATGGTAATGCCGCGATCACGGAGGGCGCACATCACCAGAAGCATTCAGCTCCGCCCTAGCATTGCCTTCGAGCAATACCGCGATCGTTAATATTTTCTCGACTTCGCAGCTGGCAGACGGTATAAAATATACTGTTCGACTATGGGAGCCTTCCAGATCAACATAGGATGTCTCGTAGTGCGTATTTTCCTGAATATCTGTTCAAATGTTCTCATCGTCCCAGCCCAAGACCCCATCGTTGCGCTGAACAATTGTAAGTCAAGCAGGCTCGCGCCGGGTGGTGCGCCCCGTTTTTATTTTTATTTTTATTTTGCTATCTAGACTTGCAGTCTATTGGCCGGGCCGCTTCTCTCAGCTGGAAGGACTCAACAAGCGGGCCAACGCATAATCCCGAATGGAAGTCTGTATGCAAAGGTGATCCTTTTTTTCGTTCTCGTGTGCATGGTCTAATGAATGTATGCAGTTTCCGGAAAGGAGTACGGTGTAGGTGTTGGAACCCATAAACACCTCGCAAAGGGTGTAGCGGCAGCGCTCACTTTGGAAGCACTCAAACTTGAGGCGGAGAGCGAACGCGGGTAATTATTTAAACTGATTCTCGGTATCGCCATCCAGCGACATGGCAGGCCACAAACCTTCCGTGTTCTATGTCTGTCTATTTGTCTTTTCCTCCCATATCCAGTCCCCCAATTATGTTATCCTGCATGCCCCTCTGTAATTTCGGATCGAGTTCTCGTCCAGGAGACCTGTTGTCTACTCACATGTCATTATGTTATTCAGTCGTGTCCAGACTGACATTAGCCCGTGCATCATTGTAGGTTGAATGGTATGATATAAAATGCAACCTACGTTTGAATCCGAGCTGCCTCAACCCATGTACGCGCGTGACAAAGGGTGACCAGTGACCGAAGCACGTGGCTGGTTTTCGTTGCAGACCTGTTAACGTTGACTCACCTTGAAGATTATCGTCGTGGTGACTTGACAAGTGACCATCATGGGTCCTCCTGACCCCTCGATCATGGTGGCAGTCTGGCGCTACATAACGGATGCAGGAATAGCCGGAAGAATATCCAAACTGCCACCGTCATGGTCACCGGAACAAAATCTCCGCTTTATGTCTCCACATTTCGGCTTGCATAACTACAGATCAACCGCGAGCACGATCTAGCCAACACAGCTACCAAGCCTCTTTTTGGGTCGCTGCGCGCGTTTACCTCGTGTACCATGGTTATCCGCTGTGGCGGGACCCCCCTGCCATAGTAGACACATCGAGATCACCCCAACATCAAACATAGTCCCGGAGCAACATTCCCGCGAAAGGATACAATAAATTACCCCTCTGATCTTTGCTTATCCATCCAACTTCATTTCTTTCGGGTGCTCTGATTCTCCAACGTAGCGTAACCAGCGCGGTAAGATCTTATCTATGTGCCTGTCCGTACTCGACGGAGTACTCGATACGTTCCAATGACTCGTCAGGGTGTTTTATTGACATTGTATTTGCCATTGTTCAGGTTCTCCATAGCGATGGCACCGTCAATACCCATGTTCGGACGTTAACTGATGACTTATCAGCCATCCAAGCCGTCTGGCTGAATAACTCGTTAGTAAGTCGCGGGCGTCCGTTGGCAGGTCCCGGCCTTCAAACGATGCGGCTAGGTAAGTTATCGATCAACGAGAACCAATGGCCCTATGCCGCTACGTGGCGTCTTCAACCATTTCTGATTCGGAGAACGATCTTGTGACAATGCCTGTAGCATCAACCTGTGTTACAGCATCGAATTGTGCAATCCCTTATGAGTTATTCACCGTAAAGCAGAGACGACTTAAATACGACAGGAGGGACAAGTTGCGAAGGACACCCATCGAGGCCAATTCATCATCGTTATCACGATTTGTTTCTGGATATTAGTATTTCCGAGACATGGCTAATGGAAGTGGGTCAATTATTGTCTCTGATTTCTGGCACCGAAGCTCACAGAATTATAGAATATCTCACCGCTCTCCATAATTGTGGGTTCATTGACATTTGATTAGTGCATGGGTGCTGAGACTGGATCGTCATGGTGCAGACCTCCAAGGACGTAATGAACAACACTTGCTGAGTTGGCAAGAATCCTCTGATGGTCCTGCAAACGCCCTGGTGTGGACCGCAGTATGTAAAGGTATGTGACTGGGTGGAGATCGACGGTGCAGTGATTCTACAATTGTTTTGCTTTAGTCAGAGGACAGGTGCTTGGAAGTGGTACCGCTGGTCAGATTCGTGTTGCCAAAGAGCAAGCTGCGCAGTCCGCCTGTCAGGAGTTAGGGATTACAGTGTGACTTGTTATGTCTACAGAGTAAACCATTTGTGATCTAATTTGCTAAATATATCCATTGGCTGAGACTTGTGGCCATCGCGGAGTTTACAAAAATGGAAGCACCAACACGGTCTCATTTATTCAATGTCTCGACGTTTGACACCGTATCTTTTTGCTGGTGTGTTGGGTGCGTTCTTCACCGAACTGAAACTTTCTGCAAGCTTACTCTCCGACTATAAGGTGTTGTCTCCGGCGTTTACATTTTCAAGCCATTCTTTGAGGCCGCCATCGTACGGTAAGCCCATCCGAGATACAGCGGAAGAAATGTGCTAATTTCTTTCGGTCGCCAGAGAATCCCGCGGCGCTACGAGGACAGTCAGTTCCACGGGTGGACCGCGATCCGACACGGCTTTTCAGCCAGGCAAATAGAATCGAGTGTAGCGTCAACTAGGCACCATCTTGCAGCTATCACTCATCATTCTATATCGAGCCCTGCGTTCTTCAAGTGGTCATCAATGTGGGTGCAAAGGTGTATTATCCGAGCAGATTGCTACATCATGGCTCCATACTGTATACACGGGGTGTTTTAGTTACGGATTCGCGTTCGATCCTCATAAACGCGGCAAATTTATGCTATCTCCACGGCTGTAGGTGTAATTGTACAAATGCACCAAACACCTGCTTACCGCCGATCAACATCCATTCTCGTCGCTCCGTTAGTATCACTAGCAATCGCAGCACGGCGTTCCCATATCTGTCAGGCATTTTTAACGGAGATCCTACTAACGGGAACAAGACCCTTACCTGCAGAACAGTCTCGCCTAGGAAAATCATCTCTTTCCGAGTCTCTTCGACAATGAGGTCCTGAATCTGCAGCCATTTTTCACCCTCACCCCCTCCCCCTCCAACTCGGAGATACACCTTCCAGACCGTATTTTCCTTATCACGCGTAGTTCCCGCTACGGATTCGTGAACAACATTCGCGATCAGATCGTAGACTGTAGGCGGATGCGAAGGTGGCGCATCGAGGTCTACAAGCAAACCGTGTCAAGCAAGATCCAAACGGAGATGGGAATGATCAACAACGTTATTACATGAAAGATCGACGAAGCGTACATTCACGAAAATCGACGCCTCTTAGGGGAAAGGTGACGATGGTAGGATTTTTCTCTTCCACGAAGACATTCTTGGTGAACCGCTTATAGTGGAGAACAATATATCGTGGCAGACGTTGACATTTGTACCGCCTTAGCTGACCCGCCGACTCCTTTAATGGAACATCACAATAAATGATGGATGAAATGTATCCAGTGTGAGCTTACCTGTGTGGTGACGCCATCATATTTGGCCAGCACGGAATGTATACTAACTTGTGGGATAATGTTCTTTTCGAACGAGTCCTGGAACAATGGTGGCGGCGGAAGATCAACTGCTAAAAAGAGGAACGGCGATACCGTTGACTTGATGTCTGGCGGGAGGAATTCATGAATCACCACGGGTATGATTCATGCTCGTAGTGACCTCACCTCTGTCAATATCGAATTTCGGCTTTTCGTTTCCGGCTTCGTCAGGGCGTACGTAAACTTGCTGCGTCTCCACGCGAAGCTCTCCCTGGAAAGTTGAGAAAATTACGCCTGCCAAAGTTGTGTATGACAGACACACGAAGACTAGCCCAGCACTCACTTGAGTTCTTCTTCTTCGTTCCACCCAGATCGATATGCAAGCGATTGAGAAGCCAACCAAGGAATTCAACCGGGTCTCCTTGTTTCTCCAATGTGAATTTTCCGGAACTGGCACGGTTCACTTCTTGCAGAAACTCGTGTGGGCTGACTTGGCTCTTGAAAAGGCGTGGATTCCATACTTTCTTGGAGAGCGTTGCAAATCTCTTGACAAGCTCCGTTTCTTTCCCCTTGAAATCTGATAGGAGCAAGAAGTCTCGAAGTGGAGGGACATGAAGGAGAGAATGAATTATGACATTCATATGATCATTTCGCTTGATGTCGTTTAGACCGACGTACCCTTGCAGATAGGGCTTGTGTGCGAGGTCGTAGGATGGTTTGCAAAGGTAGGAGGCGGAGGAGAGGTTCACTATTGATGATTTGGTAAATTTCGGATTCAACACGAAAGCGATGTCTTCGAGTGACGGGTCGGATACAAGATAACCATCTGGGAGTACGTAGACCTGATAGTTCAGTAATGTTAATCGCCGTTACACGCGTGAGCGGCGGGATTGACCTTTGTCGTCTCGAGATTAATGAAGACATGATGGTCATCGTGAATGGAGTGGGCATAGGCGTATGAACTGCGGCCACGACCTTGGAAATACTTCCCGCAGACAAGGCAGCCGTATATATTAATATTAGAAGTCGAGACCGAGCACACTTTCTCAAAATCAAAGTCAAGCAAGGCCCGGTTAATCTGCGAAGGAGCATGAGGGGGGTATCCAGAGCCGAGAAGGCGTGCTGGCGTACGGTGTCGAGGTATAAGTCCGACGCCTTGTGCTCATGTGCGGAAGCTGTAGCATCTAAAGAGTACGGATCATCATCTTCAACGTCCGACCCAGGGATGGGTAGTGCATTTCCGTCGACCTTGTTGCTGGGCGCGTGGCTACGGCCCTCAGGATCCGACACGACTGGGCTGTCCTCCAGCCTGGTTCGCTTGCTCGGTGGTTCCCCATCCGAGTTGTTGGATCGTCTTGGGGAATGTGAATGTGTAGGGTTGGAGTTGGGCATGCTTTGCGAGATCGAGGACGTCGAATGGTATATGTGCGATTATATAAGCACATTGTCAACGTCTGACCGTGACCTTGCTCGTCGCGAGGATGTTTTCGAGGGCCTCGTTGCGCGTTCTGTCTTGCTCGACGCGTCCAAGAGTCTTCTCTTCGACAACCGGGGCGTACGTTGGTCTTCAACCGAAGCCGTCGCTAACGCTGGACCCAAGCTTAAAGTTACTGCTTCACGATGTCGACATGTCTTTGATGTCCAAGCACAAGGGAACAGAAGAGCCAGCCTCAGCATCTGCGCGAGAACTGGAAGCACTCGAAAACGACGAAGGGGAAATAGAATACTATCACGTAGACCACGAAGACTCTCCGATTGAAGAGCATGTACGGCGCAGGGAAGACCGTAAATCACCTGCAGCTCGGTTTGGCAGCGATGGAATCGGCGCTGTGGAGCTGCCCTTTGAACTCCAGCGCTCGGTTACTGCGCTGATCGAGGGTACGTCTTTATTGTCACTCTCACATTCGAATCCTGCGATCGTGCATAGGTACGAACAAGACATTGCTGCACAGTGACGCCAAACGCCTGTTTGCGGAACAGGATGGCTCGGAAGGAGATTGGTCCACAGCGTACGATGTGGAATACAAAAATCGTCGTCAACGGTATCGGCACTCTGCGCGCGATGCAACCGCATTTGCGTCTGTCATCCTCCCTGCGCATTATTCTGCCATAAATGCGGTGTTGTGCCACGTGAAGCATAGATTAGGAGCATCATGGAACGTAGACAGGGTCATCGATTGGGGTTCTGCCACCGGAAGCGGCCTCTGGTAGGGTTTGCCGTCAGTGGATGTTGGAATGTTCACGCGCGTTCCGCAGGGCAGCACTAAACGTGTTTCAGAAGACGTGCCCAACTTCAGGGGATGGACCGCTGTTAGCCAACTCCACCGTTGTCACATACCTCGGTTTGGACCAGCGTGAGGGTCTCGTGTCGATAGCAAAACAGCTTCTGCAAAGTACATATTTGCGCTTCGTTCGTTTCATCCAAAGTTTCTGAAGCTTTGAGCAGAAACCGAGGTCGGCGCATTGCGCGCCACGTGGAAAAAGGCATTCCACGAAGAGTACCGCGTAGATCCCAGCGAGGGCCATTCTACAATTGCCCTTTCAGCATTCATGTTATCCGCGCAAGCTTCCCAGCTTTCCAGGAGAAACATGGTCAAGGAAATGTGGGACAGTGGTGCACAAACCATTGTGCGTTCCATGTTTATTACAATAACTAACGACTGAGAGTCATGGATAGATCCTCATCGACCATAACTCGCCTGCTGGATTCCAAAACATCGTGGAGGCTCGTCATATTTTGCTCGAACTGGGTCGCAAGGAGACTGAAAACCCCGAATTGATGAACCAGCCTTTTCGGGGCTCACATGTCGTCGCTCCTGTAAGTCACGGGCTTGTATAACGTGAATATGACATGCCTCATTTTCCTGTCCATTTCCCCGCATTTGAAAATGCGATGTCGTCTCCACATTCACCGTCTTTTATGGTCTAGTGTCCACATGATCGCCCCTGTCCTCTCGAACATTCTGGCCCTTCAAGTCTAGTCTGTGGCTTTTCCCAACGCCTGCAGCGCCCCACGTTTGTTCGGCGCACGAAACATGCAAAGCAAGGGCACGAGGATATCGGGTACTCGTACGTCGTCATACGACGGGGACCGCGGCCCGACGGCATGATTTTAGATGTAAATGGACGTCCAGTGGGAAGAGCAGGAGGAGTGGAGAGAGAAGCGATAGAGCGAGTCAAGACGGGGACAGGTGTGCTGAGGGAGTTGCAACGTGCACATGGACATTGGCATGATGGTGCCTATATCGGCCCGCAATCACCGTCATCTTCGGTGTCAGCTGGGCGGTCCACATCGTTGCATGCTCGATCATTGCCACCCACAGACGACAATTCCGTTCCCGTGGATCATGCTCGTGCGCCTGTGGATGACGGTATTGGTACCGGCGCCCTAAAGGTGCTTAGGCGGGTGGCGAGCGCAGATGCTGCGTCCTCCATGTCGCCTCGTGTTGATGTGCGTTCGTCGGACGAAACCGCGGCGCGAGCGCAGGCACGAATCCCTTCGTCGCCGGCATCAATATCAACGCCACTAGCGTCTGGTCAAATGCTCGCTTCCACATCGGAACCTCCCCCCTGGGCAAGACACACAGAAACGGAAGCGGGATTTGGGTGGACGCCTGAAGAGTTTGAGTCGCCGTCAAATCTCGAGGAGGCTCTGAGGAGCGAGGCATACGGATGGCCGCGTCTCGTGTTTCCACCGCTCAAGAAGAGCGGACATATCATTATTGATGCATGTACGCGTGAAGGTTTGTGTCATGCCCCTGTTCCCACCGTTTTTCCCGTCTATCAGATCTCATCATTTCTCGAGATGAAAGCGATGGGCTAATATCTTGGTTTTGTTTCAACAGGAAAAATAATGCGGCTTACAATCCCAAAGTCGCAAGGTAAACAGGCATTCTACGACGCCCGCAAATCTTCGTGGGGCGACATCTTCCCTCACCCACCCAAAAATAAACCTGTTGAACGATTCCAACCTGCCGACGAAGGAGCCACCTCGAGGCAACAAGGCATCCAGAACGCCAAGGGATCAGACGTAGGCAAGCGATCAAGGGGGCGAGACAAGAAAGACAAGACGCATGAGAGAAGCTATGCCGTGCTTGACGATACGCTTCGCAAGGAGCAGGAAGCGAGGTGGAAAGCTTCGAAGAAAGACTTGGCTTTCGAGAACGACGAAGGACTACGGCTCGTCGACTCAAAGACGGGAGACGTCCACCGCTACTGAACTACCAACGTCACTGGTTCGGGGCGTTAGCTTTCGAACATTTTCCCTTCCCTTCACGCTGTCACAGATCGCACTCCCCACGGGCTTACGTTGCTCGTTGGATAGATACCACACTATGCTATTGCCTGATATATTGTCAGACCAACATCACCGGAAATATACTGACCCCGAACATCCTCGATGGGTAGGATGATAGATCAAAGAAAGCCGACACCGATAGAAAAGATGTCTTCCCTCGCTCACATCTGATCGCCGTTGCTATATCGAACGCTGGTACCAAGCTGTGCGAGCGTCACCCAACTCCACTCCACCGTGATATAGAACATGTCCAATTGCCCATCAAAGGTCCTTTATCTGAATGCCGGGCGCTTGGGTTGAGCTGAGAAGAATCCGAGTGATCGCATTCACTGTAAGGAGAAACATTCGTCAGTCAATCACAGTTTGCTCGGATGTAGAGATAGCGCATGGTGATATCGTCGATCGGTGACCAAATGGAAGCGATCGAGTGTTAAAAAGGGCAAATTACAGCAAGGCGATGGTGGAGTCAACCGATCCGGGTGGTCAACAATTCGAACAAGGATACAGCAAAGGGAAGCAAAAGGATTCGTTGGAAGAGTAATTTGAACTAATGGCGTAACACCAACACCGAGCAACTCGGAAATGGGGGAGATGGTAATACAAGCGAATACGGACCAAGAGAGGTAATACAAGGAACACACGAAATACGCACCGGGCTTGACACTTTTGCTGTTATTCTTTCCCTTCTGTGCCTTGACCTCGGCCTCCGCGACAGCATCCTTGAGGTTTCCCGTGGCGCGTTTCACATTAAGGACGAACTGTTTCACGTTCTTGACTACATCCTCAATGGGGAAGTGCAGCTGCACAGAGGTCAGCACCACCAACCAAAAATAAAAGACAGGAGAGCCAGGGTAAAGAACAAGCCCACCTTTCCGATGGGCATCCTAATGGTTCCTGTCTTGTCACCTCTCCATTCAGTTGTTCCCTGTAGCTTTTGAATATACCCTTCGATGTCGTCCGTCACAGTCCCTCGTCTCTCGGATGGCATGAGACCACGAGGACCGAGAACACGACCCAGTTTACTACCGATGCTACGGATGAGGGACGGTGTGCAAAGGATGGTCGTGCAATTGTTGTGTTTGCCTTCCGCAACCTGTAGTCGTCCTCAACAATGGACGGAGAGGCTAGACAGAAAAACGAACGGCATCAACCAGCTCAAGTCCGCCAACGACGTGGGCACCGGCTTTTTTGGCTTCGTCCGCTTGTCGACCATCCGCAAAAGCAAGGATACGGTACTCCTTTCTTGGCTTGGCTTCCCGAGGAAAGTTGATACGACCTGTAGGTATAGGTGCACCGCGTGACATAGCTGTCCGGATCACCAACTCATACGTCGAGTTCGGTCGTGCAACCTCCACGGCCTGAGTACGACGAGTGAGTGAAACTGGACGTGTAATGATAGAAAACCCACGCGAAGGACAGAGATGGCGTCATCGAGGGTCATCCTCTCATTGGCATAGGCATTTTGGCCGCGTTTGGCTGCCTTTCGCTTAGCTATAAGGGCAAGTTGATGCTTTGAGGGAGCCTTCTTCTTCTCGACTCGTTTTGCAAGTACGACGGGTGACGAAGAAAAGCGGCGGATGGGTATGTGCTCGGTCGACGCGCCATTTAAAGTAGACCGAAGCCAATTGGCAGAACGGGGCGACAACTGTCGGGCAGCTCACGTTCCGAACGACCGTAAACATATCGCAGGTGTACTCACTGGATTAGCGAACGAGAACAGCAAACCGAGGCTGGACGACATCGAAAAGGACCAAGTCAAAAACGTGAATTCTTGCGGTGACTGCGACGTCGTGAGAAACTAAACTTGGACGTGTTTTTCGACCGTTCGTTCAATGTCGTCCTCCAAATGTTTTCGTTCTCTCTCGCTACGTGTCCCGCAAATTTCGGTGCGCCATGCAGCGACGAACGCGCAGCCCACAGACCCGACCAACACCCAGCGCGAAGTTATTCGTCGCATGCTCTACCCTCCAAATGTCCGTACCGGTTCTTCTCCCAACGGCACATGGCGTCCAGACGTGGCTCTCGCGCTTCAACATGCCGTTCCTTCAGCACAGGCCCACAAGACCATCGAGAGGGCCTGGGCACTTTATCAACGTCATTTGCGCAAAAAACGCGAGGGGGAACTGGAGCGCAAGTTCGAATGCATGAGGAGGGCTATGCAAGAACTTGAGGAAATTGACCCAGTACTATTCAAGGAGGCAAACAGGAGAGAGGACCCAAGATCGAGGAGTGCTGCCGAGATGGAGATGCTCAAAACTTGTTCCAACGCCGAGAAGAGAGCCATCGAGTCTAGAATCAGAGGCCTATTCCCTCGCGAACTCGAGGTCCCAACGGACACCCCATCGAAAGAGGGCTGGCCGCACGATTGGAAGCCATTCAACCGTCCGTTATAAGTTAGCGCGTTTCTAGATTACTGGCCATGATACTCATGTTTATTCAGACACTCCTTCTGCATGCGCCGGTAGATTACTCATTGATACGTGGTGAAGTTGGCATGATCGGCAATCAATGTTCTACAGACCATTCAGAGTCCAATATCCCTGAAGTCAGCTATCCTTTCGGGAGGGATGCTCATAAAGGTATCCGAGGCACCTCTTCCCGCGGTCTTCCCAACAACGGTGGCATGTACTCCTTCTAGTGCTTTTGTCCATGAGTGAAGGGCAGCATATCGCTTCCTCTCGAGTGCTTGACTATGAGTGCATGAGGATCTGGCGTTGAGCAAGAGGGGAGGGACGTACGCGCGATCCAACTCTAATCTCATGCCGACTTGGTCTATCCGACCATCAACTTTCCCTTCCAGGATGAGCCCTATCAAGAGTTCCTCTACCTCCGCAATCTCAACGTTGAGTTGCTGCATGGCCATATTAACCTTCAACCTGGCAGGTCACCAATCCGACTCACCTTGGCGAGGAATGAAAGTTCCAGACGCGTGTATGGCTTGATGAGGTCAATGAGGTACGATGTGCGTAAACTCCTCAAGAGTTCACCAATATATGACCTAATGAAAGCATCGTCCATTATCGTTGCACGATTGTCTGCCAGTACATGTGAGCACCGAGTTCTCGCCCATAAACTCCAATTTTACCTTTCAAAATCCTTTCTGCCAGATGTACCTCCCTCCTCTGGTAAGCGTCCACCAAATCTGTCATTGCTTTGATTTGTGGGTCTGACTTGTACGGCTTCGTCTCTTGCGAGTCAAACGGATTCACTTCGCTCCCCGTCAGCATATTGGCAAGTACTAGATATTTCAGCACTTGAATACGTTGCGGCGATCCAGCTTCGTCATAATTCCGGAAAGACTCGAAGAAGTCAGAGGAAGCAAGGGACCATTGGCGTTCGCCCATCCACATTTTGCCCCCGCACTCCTTGATGACTCCCATGATACGTGGATGCGGGATCGCGGAGCGGACATTGTTTGAGGCGTTGTAAATTTCCTAGTTTACATGTATCAGACGAGGGCTCCCGACGTTTCAAAGGAGGGCGAGCTCAAATACCTTGAGCTTTTTGACGTTTCGCATCTCATTGTGCATCTGAATCTCGAGAGCATAGATCTCTAGCAGCTGAGTTCCTCGTTGCGACTGGTCCTCGCTATCCATCGCAGCTCTGGTCGTAGCATGGAGCTCGCGGATAATCTGCACGTTTTCGTGTCACGCGAGTGCTTGACCTGAAAACGGACGATGTCCGTACCTTTTGGAGTCGACCATACTCTTTCCTGTCCAACCATAGCTTGGCAAGCTTTAAATTTGTCTTGACCGATAGTCTCTATATGTGGTCGTGGTCAGCTCCTCGCCCTGGGGGCCACACTGCGCGTTTCGGGCCTCAACTTCAACAGCATCCTGAGGCTTACCTCGTTCTTGGCCTCTTCCAAGGCCTCGTTCGTCACAGCATAAAATCGTTCAAGAACGACCACCTCCACAGCCCCTCCCTTGCCGCCGCCCACGTAGTCCAAGATCCCGTTGATCGTCTTCTCAGAGTAGTTCCGAGTGACGGCAGACTTGGTGTATGTCAGAAGCTGGGTATACGTTTCCAGCGCATCAGCAGGACGGTGGAGGATCAAGAAGAGGAGCTTTGTGGACTGCTTGAGAGCCTTGAAACCCCTTGACGTTACGAGTTCGCGTCAGTACGAACGGGAAAGAATGAAGACGAGAACGGGGCTCACCAGTCGCCCTTCTCTGTTTCCTTATCGACTATGGCTTTGAACTCCTTCAGCGCCTGCTCAGGATCGTCCTCTTTTTTGGCTGTTTTCGCAACATGTCGGTTGAGCAAAGGAAGAACGCGGAGACAAACACACATTTCGCGGTGTAGTACATGTTCTCGACATCCGCGCTCCCTGACTCGCTGGCTTCTTCGTTATCGGAATAGTCGAAACCATAATCCTGTCGTTCGAGTGGATCAAAATATCAGTGTGATTTGGGCCCGTTCACGACGATCTCACAGACGAAAGGAAATACAGACCTCGTCTTCACTGCCTTGCATGTATTCGGCGTCATCATCGTCCATCGTGGTAGTGGCTCAAGGGGTCGAACAATGATAGTTGATGATTAGGCTACGCCACAAGGTCGTGTACGCTAGTCGCGCTTGGTGTGTATTACAACAACAGAGTATACTACTGAGCCATGCATGGGGTATGTCGTGTGAGATGCCAAAAACCATTAATCAAAAATGTGAATGCAGAATCACAGCTATCGATAGGATCGTAATGATCTTCGAGATCAACATGCAAATCAAAACAGTCGGTTGGAGGTCACCAATCAGGCCAGAGATCAGCAAGACTGTTTGTGTCTTCCTCGGGAGTGTCCCTTTGTTTCATCCAGCGGTCTGGGACCTGTCACCATACAGCGTTTGCATGGCACTCGACAACAAGCCTACCCAAGGGAGACTCACCAATGGGAAGTACCTTTCCATCGCGCTGATAAAACGTTGCCTGTATTGTTTCGGCCCTACTATGGTGGGCTCGCCCTTGCCACTTCCACCAAGGAACGCAGACTCTTTTACCCAACTCTCGAGCTTCTTGTCCCAGGTGTAGGTGCGAATGTAATCTAGTGAACCACCCTCTCATGAGCACGCAGTAGGAAGGCACAGTCAAGGGAAGTAAGCATACCGACAATCCCAACCACAAGCTCGTGTGTCTCGTTATCAACGCCAACAACCAGCGAATAGTCCATGACGTTAATATCCGATAGGAACTTGCTGTCATTAAACAACGCGCCGCGCAGAATTCTCTTGGAGTGTTCTTTGAGATAGAAAGGTGAGAGGTAGGCAGCTGTTGCAATGGCTCAGGCAAGCTCATTGAAGAGACACTTCAACAGCACTCACTTTCAACTAGGTTCTCATCCAACAAAACCTCGTTCTCCCTCCCCGTGGATTGTACGTGTCGATTCCTGGTAGAACCCTTGAGATCGTAGATCTGTCGAGCACGTTCAATCCTGCAACACTCGCTAGACGAATGATTCTGTATACCTTGGCAAATCGACGATTGTAAAACAGGTTCTCCATGACAAGCAAATTCATGTGAGTTACTTTAGCCTTGCCCGTCCCCTTGTCTTTGGACTTCTTGAAGGTCAGCTTATAACACCCAAAGACTTTAGCCAGCAAAGTTGGACGCTAATCGTAGGAGTAAGCGACCCTTGTTGTTGCAAACGGGCAAGTCAGACGACGTACATTTCCGCTGACAGCAGATGCCATATAATCAAAGTATGCAGGAGCAAAAGTTTCCATCGTTTGTAGCTCTGCGCGAGAGAGTTCTTTCGCAATGAAGCGGTCATCTGGTAGCCAAGGTGAGCCCGACAACCTGAACGCCGAAAGGGAATCGACCAAACCTCGAGTCTTCAGGAATGCGGACCCGGATTTCCCGCCGTTAGCGTCCCACTTGACGCACCGTGACAAGGATTCCACAATGCTCTTTTCGCAATCGTACGTCCTCCGCAATGCATCAAACTGTTCAGGATATAGTATAGTACAGCTGATCGTTAGCCCACCGCTTTCGAATGCTGTTCGAGAGGGTACGGTCAGTTCGTGCCGCAACAAGACACCAACACTCACAAATGACCCAAGACATTTTCGTGGACGGTGACTTGAGCTCGTCCGTGAGGTTGACGGAATCCGAAGTATCCACGTTAACGACTCCCCACGTTGACGAGCACTCGGACACAGATCGATCGTCTGGCATAAATGCTTCGCCACCTTCAGTCACCTTTGGTTCACGAGATGTCCGCTTCTCAGCACGAGATTTCGTGAGCATGTCGTGGTACTGTGAAGAACTTCAAGCTCCAGCGATCAGTGGATCGACGACAAATGGAAAGTGCGAGAAACCTACTTGAGCGCAAGAGCGATGATCGACGTAGGTTCGTCAGTCCTAACGACCATCGACGAATCTCGGAATATGTGTTCTGGATCATGTAATGGATCCTCGCTGTCAAATTCTACGCGCTTCGAAGGGAGTTGGGGTGGCCATAGTCCAGAGAGAGCCTGTCTAAAGATTGAGTTGCGTCCTGGAAGTTCTTCGAGTGAAAGTGTCGGTGGAGTTGGGGGTGGGTTTCGTTCCGGAGGAGAGTTTAAGGATGGTGATGGTGGGAAGGATCGTTCCGCGGCGGGAGGTGAAAGCGGAGGAGTAGATGTAGAAGGTGGAGCAGGTGCTTCTGTTTCCTGAGCGGGGAGAGGACCTGACGTGACTGGATCTTGCTGAACTTCAACGATAGGTAGAGTTGTGGACTGTTCAGGGGAAGACTCGGTTTTTCCACTGGGCTTGCGTCCTTCATCCTCGTCACCACCTTCATCGTCGGCTTCACTCGAACTGTCATCCGAGTCGGATTCATCCTTGATCGCATCTTTGATGCTCTCCAGCACTTCGACCGTCGCACGAGAAGATGCAACTGGGCGCACTTTCCGTCCCCGGATGACAGCATACCGTCGATTAGCTCTCTCATTCTCCCGACTAATACGTTCAAAGTGTCTCGCCATGTTCGAAACCTTCGTCCCTGCTCCTTGTGGAGGTCGCCTGAACGTTGGCTTGGACGTACCACCCGATGTAGGTCGTTGTTGAGGGACATCCCTGCCCAATCCTTTGGACGACGTTTTTCTCTTCAGTGTCCGTCCTGGGGGCGAAGGTAACGATTTTCTGTTCGGTGGTGGAGATGAGGGTTCGCCAACTACCCTTGACCTTCTCTTATCTGGGGATGCCTTTCTCGATGGGGCCAGAGAGTCAACAGACGATCCTGCCGGTATCCTCCCAGTATATTGCCCCTGTGTCCCGAGTGACTTCCTGAACCTCGGTGCGGCATTGGCTGCATACCCGGATTCAAAATCAGACGTAGAAGGCTTCTTGGTGATTTGGTGTCGGTGCCTACCACGAATAGCATTGCGCGGTAAAACGGGCCTCGGGAGGTTTGCATTCGACAAAGTTGTGGTGAGATCCTCCTGCTCACTTTCAGATACGGCAGGAGGTGGCGCAAGTGCAGTCTTGGCAAGTTCTTCGACACCAATAGCAGGAATAAAGTCTTGGTAACGCGCCACAAGCTCTGCGACACTCGGGTGCTGCGACGTGCGGCGAGGGAGGCGGGAGACGCGCGGAGGGGGACGACCCATTTCGGGTTCGCTCTGCTCTGCTTGCCTTGTCTGTAACCTGATCAATTGCTAGCCGTGGGAGTAACAAGACAACTAGGCTTACCTGCTTGGCACGGCGAGCCTGGGCTAACACCTGTTCCTCTTTCGAAGCTCCTATAGTCGAGTCACTATCTGGATCCGATCTTTTAGCTGGCGAAGTGAGATCCACGGTTGGTACACTGGGTGCCTCCTCGTCGCTTCTCAACGGGGCTACCTTCTCTTCAGGTTTCTCTTCAGGTTTCTCCACTTCTGCCTCCGACGCTTCAGATGCGCTCGAGACCAACGAATCGCTCGTAATTCGTCTCCTACTCGGACCCCCTTCCTCTGCCTCCGAAACGCTCGCAGAAGGCAAGTGTGATTCGCCGAATGGACTCGGAAGGTCGTAGCGTTTCGGCCACATTGCCCGCATAGAGTTGAATGCAGATACTCGGCGTCCACCCTTCTCAGTATTCCGCGGCCTCGGAAGCTTGTCAAAGTCGGCCTGCCAAGCGACGATGCGATCCTGCCTAAATGAACGGACTTGGTTGAGAGCGAGGGTGTCCATGGGTGAAGACTCTTGATAAACCTTGTTGATAAGCAGACTGATCTCTTGTCGCTCCGCCTCCGCACGTGAGATGAGGTTGTTGATGTCTGCCGTGAGTTTCGCATCGTGTTCTTCTTCCCCGGTAGCGGCGTCGATGCTGATGAGTTTGAGGTCATCGACGAGCGCGGTATACCATACTGTGTTCCGCCTATGTAGTCTCTCAAAGTCGGCATTCTTCAACTCGAGCTGGATTTCGGGCCGTATACGGATGCGCATCGCAGGATAGACGATCTCGTGTAGCGTCACGGGATCTGCTTGGAACCGCACAGTCATTCCCCTTGTCGCGAAGTACCTGATATGGTGCTGGTAAATATTGTGTTGACACCCAGCACCTTGCACGAGCTGGACGTCCGCAGGATAAAAGTGAAGCTCGAGAAACTTGGCGAACGAGTATCGCTGCATCTCCTCAGAGATGGGTATGAATGGTGTTGCCGACCCACAGACACGACATGCACTCCAAGTAGTGATCATTTCCGGGGAAGGGTGAGCGTTCCTTGCTTTGATTTGTCCATCCCATTGCTCGACGGCTACAGCCAGCCTCGTGTCATTGTGAACGAACACTTGACAGTGCCGGGCGAGAGGTTGGTTGCATCCCTTCCCTGCGCATATCGCTCTGGGGTCAAGGAACTGCACCAACGTGTCGTTCACGGCCTTCTCGATGAACTGGCCGAGCGTGCAATCGTTTTCGCCGTAAAACATGATGTAGTGTAAGCCGGGGGCGAAGCAGGCGCGTCGGATTCCAAATTCTTCGATAGGAACGATGTATCGCCACAGAACAATGCGCTGATATTTCTCGACAACGAAATCGTCTGCGTTCTTGCGCAAATACCATTCCCAGATCCGACGATGTTCTTCAAACCGATACTTGACGAGACTCAATTGAGATTCCAGGGCAATGTCCGCCGTAGTTTTCAGAGGCACGGGCTCAATGTCCGGAAGACCTGTCATGCTGATGGGATGAGGGGAGACAACGAAAGGGGATCCAGGTAAAATAACGCCGGAAGTAGTGGGCTGAGGGTCGAAGTAGCTTTTCGGACCTTCCACCTGGAGATGTTTATCCGCTTCAGGCGAAGGCGTGCGGGGGGGGATGACGAGGGCTTCGATCTGTGCTTTGACGTCTTCTGTATCTTGAGTACTGTCAGTCGATCGGGCATCCACTGACTTCCTCTCAGGTGTTGGTGTGCCAGAGGTGGGTTTGTCGGTGACCCTAAGCTTGCCAATATCTCCCTTTTCTTCTCGGCGCACGAGATCATCCTCCCACGCGTGCTGAACTCGCGTCAGCTCCTCGTCCAGCTCCGTCATGTGGAGTATAGGCTGAGGAGGTGGAAATCGTAGCGTAGCGGAGACCGAAATGAAGGTCTTGTAATAGCGCTCGATCGATTGTTGGATACGTTTCGAAAGCCTGAGTCGTTCAGCGTCTGCGTCGGGGAGATCTTCCTCTGCCGCGTCCTCGGTCGCCAACATGCCCGTCTTCACCTTCTCTTTCTCCGCGGGGATTGGCAACTGAACCAACGAGACCGACGTGGGTACCAACGCCCCAGTCTCAGTGTTGTTTCCACTTCCATTGGCACCCTCGAGCAAATGTCCTTGCTTCGTCATGCTTGTGGGCACGGCTTCCAGAGGCAGGGAAGGCACCGTGATTACCGAGTCTTTCCAAAGATGGGTCTCCAACTTCAGGTTTCTGACAATAAAAGTCAAAAACCTCGTGACTTTTTTCACCCTTCTCAGCGTCTCAGCGTCTCCGCCTCTCAAGATGATCGTACAGCCCATGTTACGATTGCAGCCCTCAAAGCGCATGTAAGTTTTGCGTTGCCCTGGGATAAGGGGGTGATCGAATGTTTGAACGCGGAAACGCCCACAATGACCCAAGCGTGGCTCAAGAGCAAGTTTATCCATGGATGAGAAAACATCTCCCTGTGTCATACGAGCTACAAAGGAGATGGCGGAAGGTTTCACAGCGCGCGCGACGACGATGTTGTGCTGAGCAAGTGCCTCGAGCGCAATCCTCGACACACTTTTCTCGACCATGACGACATGAGGTCTTAGCGCCGCGATTCTGCTCACTAGGTTCCCAAGATACTCCTTCTCTTGGCGAAGTATTTGGCCAAAATGGACATATTGCCCTTCGACGCGATGGAATTCGAGGGGGAAGGTGACAAGCATCACGCGCGGGTAGCGTTGCAACCTCAGCATTTGTTTATGTGCCACGTTCTTCGTGATGACGGCGCCGTCGACGTATTCCGAATCCGAGGGAGCACCGCCTGGGATCTTCTTAATTTTAACGTATCGGCGGACATCCATATCCTCGCCCTGATGGTAGGGGACAGCGGTGAACGTAAGTTCGCGAGCAATGCGGAGGGAGAGTTTGAGTAAGACGTCCTCCCACTCTTTAAGATTAGGGATGTTTTCCGTGGTGAGCATTTGGCGCAACATGATGCGGAGGTGTAACATGGAAATGAGGTTGAGTTCCTGCGCATATCTAAGAGTCCAGTGGGTCTTAGTGGAGAGCTCAGGACCGTAAAACAGTCGACTCACGCAGTGGAATCGCGCCTCGTTCGCCACCCCTCGACAGCTGGGAAGTTGTCAAGGCGACTCTGCACCCTGCTCCTGATGAATGGGGTCGCGCTATCGAAATCACCGAAACTATTAAACCTAGACCTGATGGCTCCATACGTCAACGGACTGTCTGGGCCAGGAAACTGGTCCGGGGAGCTCAAAGGAAACTGGATCGTGCTCATCCCAGACTTATCGACGTCTACCGGAACGGTGACGGGGAAATCGACGGGCGTCTTGGCGCGAGGAGCCGTTACAGGCGGTGTGTAGGTTTGACTCTGCTGCTGACCAAGCGTCGTGGGGTCCTTCTCGTCCTCTGTGACAGTCCTGCGAAAAGGTGCAGTGGAGTCACGGACATGCTCCCATTCAAGAGGGGCGCTGGACACAGTGTCCTCGAAGGAAGACGAGAAGCGTTTTGTTTCTGCGATAGAAAACAGGTTGAAGGGTTCATCTGTGCGCCCGAATAGCTGCGACGCTGCAAAGGGAGATTGAGGATGATGGCCCAAACCGAGGGTGAAGGCATCTGAGCCAAGTTGATGAGACGGAAAAGCTGATGCTGTTGATGAGACGACGGAACGATGGTCGTCGTCCTCATCTTCGTCTACCTTTGCAAGTTTCTCGAGGCAAAGATTGCATACCCGTACCATACCATCGTGACCGAAGCGGGAGCCTTTGATAATGTTGGAGGCACAACGAGAACAAAAGATTTGACCTGGAAAGGTTTAGAAAAACAAAGCAATACAAGGGATCTCTAGGACTTGCCGCATATTCGACAATGGTGCTTTCTTCGCCATGTTGTGAAGACGCTCTTGCAGTCATAACACTCCTTTGCATTCTCGTCGTCCATCCAGTAATCGCGGGACAAGCCTATTGAATATAATAAGCGACAGTCAAGGGACGATCTTGACATTCGACGTGCCTTCTCCGCGTATCCTACGAATCACCTTTGAGACAGAAGCAGACCGGTTATGGGATACAGAAGTGCGTATGCTACGGGCGTCGTCTTGAATCGGGAATCCAGGGATGGACGTTCCGACTGCGCCGCCATCTGGGACCTCGTAAAACGGGGGAACATGAGCGCCCCGCGAGGGCGAGCGGTCGAGATCGCGGTCGAACGAGGTTGCATCGAAGACGACAGGGGTGAGAGAAACGAAAGGCGGGGCGGGAACAGCGGAGACGAGCTTAAGGGAGACTGGGCGCTGCTCGGAAGTGGACCGAGAAGAGGGAAGGTTGCTGTGTACGAGTGTTGCAGAGGGACGTCGCTGGTCGATGTTTGATGTGGGCTGGGCACCAGGAGAAGGCTGTACTGTCGATGCGGGCGCGAGAGGCGTCGCAAAGCTGCTCTTCATACGAGAGAACAGGGACGTGACGAGGGCGAACGAGGACTGGTCGTTTTCGTCCTCCTCCGAGAACGGGTTGAACGACGTCAAACTGGTCACGTCGTCGCCCACCTTGGCGCCCTGCGACCTTCCAGGAACGACGCTATGAGTGCTCTGCACGGGCGAGTAAAGCAGCGGTGACTCCATCGTCACGAACGATGGTGGTGAATTGAAAGATGACGAGTTTCGGTTCACGACCAAACGACCTCTTTATGGATAATGATGACCGATCTACAGTTTCCGTAGTCTACCCTTGTTCGATAACCCCTGTACCTGATACTTCATTTCGGAACTGAACTGCTCCTTCATCGTCTTCTTGTCCGCGCGCCGTGTCTGTCGCTCTGTCTTTAAAGCGCGTTTGCGCACCTTTTTATCTTCTTTCGACTCATCCCGAGGGCGACTGACGGTCTGTTTGACGACTTTGAGGCAGGGCAAATGAGCATCGCGGTTCGTCGCAATGCATTGGCGTGCATACCTCGCTGAACCTGTTCGTCCTCGTCCGTCATGCGACCTCCCTTGCTCACATCGGTCGCGATACTAGGTAATCCCGTGCGTGAATCAAGCTTGATCTTTGGTATAGGCTTCGACGATCGTGCTCGGATGACGCGCGGATGGTTTTCTAGGTTGGAATACGTCGCTGGGGTCCATCAGCATATCATATCCTAGACTAACGCCCGGTCCACTTACTCAGAATGGTTTCGCAATCCCATCGATCCTCTTTCTCGTTTGCATCGTAGGCTCTGAACAATTCATCGTCGTCCAACTCCTTTTCATCGTCTTCCTCCATATCAACTACCCCTACTCTTTCGTTTTGTCTCAACGCACGTCTGAGCGTCTCCAGCTTGTCTGCACCAGACTCGCCAGCAAGGACAGGTTTCAGCTTTCGTCCGAGCAGTTCGTACCTATCCATAAATTTGTCCACCATTTCGGCGTAGTCTTCCCGAGATGTGATCAGTTCTGGCGCAGATGAAGAAGACAATGAAGAGCTCGTCGACGCTGTTTCCGCTTCGTCGTGGTCCAATGCGTCTTCGTCTGAGCCATACTCCCTCGCCATCAACTATAGACGGCAGGAATGTTCAAGGACGTCAGTATAGGACGAAGAATGCGACGTACCTGGTCGAAGCGTTCATCAAGTGTGAGTAGAGCCTCCGTGCGATACATCGAAGAGCTACTCATGCTGTACCCCGATACATCTGACGTACCCTTTCGTCTACGCTTACCACCGATCACCGGAAGCTTTGGCAGGTTGCCGACCGTATCGGCACCCTCGGAGTAAACGTCTTCGTCGGAATGAGGTGGAGGAGCATTATCTCTCTCCTTTTTGAATTTTGCGAATCTCGACTGCCAACTCTCGTCCTCGCTTCCTTCTCCTTCTTTGCTTTCCGACTGAGGGGGTCCGTGTTCATAAAACTCGTAATCAACCCCTTCTTTCTCATCTCGTTCACCATCACGGACCAGTTCTGAGAAGAAATCGTCCTCTGCTTCACCGTCTACAAATGCGTCGTCTTCCAGTGCGTCCAGTGTCTGCCTCAGATGAGGATCCATGTCCGGCTGAAATCCGGCGATCGAGGACGGCACGGATTGCAGCATCTCAAAGTTTCTGGGTATCTCCGTTTTTGAGGGTAATACCTCTGGAGGTAACAGGGGAACGTCCGTGTTTAACTTTGATCTGGGTTTGTTGTGAGACTGCGGTGCCTCGATGAGGATGCTTTCGATGCCTTCTTCTTCTGTCCCTACCGCACGCAAGTGCTGCATGTAGTCGTACTCGGTATCGTCAAAGTAGATACCGTAGAGGGCTGCCTCTCCGACGTTGGCGCAGACATCGCGTTCGACGACGTCTGGTCCGAGGATGGCTTCGAGATCGGCACGGGTGTTCCCCTGCGCGGTCTCGTGTCGAAAACATAGAGTGAGCGAGACGAAACACACCTTTTTGTCGTTCCCCCTTACAAACTCTTTCAGTACGTGCTGCGATGCATCTGGATCGTGAATCAGAGGGTCTCTCTGAGATCTGTGTACGAGCTGAAAGTGTTTTGCGCCGGGTCGTCTGAATAGCGACCTCTGTGGTAGAGACACAGCCATTTAAGCTTACCTAATAGTTTGTCGGGCGAACGAGTCTCACCCAACGCTCGTTGCTCGCCGTCCGTGTCGAGCACGACGCTTCGACCCGTCTCGACGCTGCGTTCATCGTCTTGTCTTACTACCATCATCTACACCGTGACCGCGCTCTCGTCTCGTGTAACGTCCAGGATGCAACGCGAACACACCCGTCGTGGCTTCTCTATATAAGCATCCTTTTTTTCTCTTCCGTGTTCATCCAGCCTGACCCCTCTGCGCGTCTCTACTAGCCACCAAAAGGTCGTCCTGGAAATCGACTTCTCGGGCTCGCTTTGGGTGCGTCGCCTCGCATTTGCACCCCTCAACTAGCCTCACTCACCACGGCGACGGCCCCTTCTCACCTCCAGGGATACACCGAAATCACCATCATACCAAACAATGCAAACCTGCGCACGGTTCATCTCCATTCTAGACAATGCAGTACGTGCCTCCTTTGCCCCCTTCATGCTTGCCTCCGTTTGACCCCCGCCATTTCCAAGCGATCCACTCTGTCACAGTTGCATCCCACCAAGCCGAATTTGTCCATCATGATCCGTTTGCGCACATCAACATCTCCACGCCTCAGGACTGCCATACATACCCAGAACTTAAGAGGAAGCTTTATTCCGCTCTCGCAGAGAGTGATGAGGGAGAGTTATCAATCGCCATCCCAAAGGAGGTTTCCTTGAGACAGTCTGGTCACGTCGGGCATTCAATGGTAAACGGTGTATCCAGCGAAGGTGCGCACTCGCCTTTTATTTTCCTGGGGCAAGTTGCTCACTTTGTGACACCACACAGTTGCGACCCCCGAGCCACAAATCCCTGGCCCTTCACAGACCCCGGCCCCGGGACCAGAGTTCATGCCCATCGTCGTTCGTATCGAGTATAGCCTCCGAAATCCCGTAGATGGTGTACAGTTTGTGCTGCCCTCCGACGCCTATCCATATGTGAGTCCATCCAACGGGCGCATATACCGCTTCGAGATCCTCATCTATCGTAGCGTGTTCCTCATACATACACTATCCCTTCTTCTCCTGATGCTGCGAGATGTTGGGTCCCTTGTGTCGATAACCTTTGGGAAAAGTGTACTTGGGAATTCGAGTTTGTTGTTCCGAGGTACCTGGAGGAGCTTGACTTAACGCAGCGGGACGAAGATAGCGAGTTTAACGAGCGGCAAGGAGCCATACCCACCGTGGTTGTCTGCAGTGGAGACCTCGTGGAACAGGTATGTCCCTACCCCTTACTGCTCCAAACTACGCTCACTACGTTATTGTAGGTTGCTCATCCGAATAACTCCAACAAGACCATTTTTTTATTCTCACAGGCCATCTTAACATCGGTGCAACACGTCGCTTTTGCTGCGGGACCCTTCCATGTCCATTCGATCGCTGCAGACTCGTCAGAAGAGGCATCGGGTGTCACACAGCCGCTCATGCATGCGTTCTGTTTGCCTGGTCAAGAATCCATGCTGCACACGTCGACGTCCTTTCTACGCTCAGCAATGAACTTTTACAGCAACGACTTTGGCTCGTACCCATTTGGTTCATTCAAGGTAGTGGCCGTCGATGAAATGCCAGTCCAGCGATTCGACAGCGCAACCCTCTCGTTGGTCACCGTCGATCTTCTGCATGGTGACGACGCCATTGAGCAGGTAATCGAGACTAGGCAGGTGCTCAGTCACAGTCTGGCATGCCAATGGATGGGTATCAATATCCAACCCAAGGCATGGTCCGATACCTGGCTGGTCAACGGGCTCGCTCTTTACATCACAGGTCTCTTCATTCGCAAATTACTTGGTAATAACGAGTACCGGTACCGACTGAAGCGCGACATGCAACGCGTCGTCGAATGGGATAACGGCTTGATGCCGCCGATTTGTCAGCCCCAACATCTCGATCCCCCCGATGTTGCTACGCTTCCGTTTGTCAACCTGAAGTCACCGCTTGTGCTTCACATTCTCGACCGACGACTTGGCAAGTCCGGCACCTCACTTGGCCTTTCCCGTGTTCTTCCAAAGGTCTTTCTATCTGCGATCAGTGGCGAGCTGCCGAACAATTGCCTTTCGACCCATTCCTTTCTGCGTACTTGTAGGAAGGTGAGCGGGATCGACCTGCGTTCGTTTGCCGAGCAGTGGATATATGGGAGTGGATGTCCCGCATTCGGTTTCTCCGCGTCATTTAATCGGAAAAAGATGGCCGTGGAGATTACCATGCGACAGGAGGCTCCTGCTCACAAAGCGCTTGAGCATAATGAAGTTTCAAAGCTGCTTTTTAAGCCTGTTCCGTTCTTTGAGGTACGTCTTTGCTACACTTAAAGGTACCCTGCCCACCCCCTCACTGACGTTGACAGGGTCAAATGACTGTTCGCATACATGAAGCTGACGGGACGCCCTACGAACATGTGCTTGACATTAGGTCTCCGTTTAAGCGTTACGAGGTGCCGTTCAACACAAAGTACAAGCGTATCCGTCGAAATACAAAGCGTTACCTTGCTCGCCAAGCAGCAGCACAAGCAGCGGCAGAGGGTGACGCTGAGGCTGCTGAGGCCATAGGTCTCATCGACATGGGGTTTGGGCTAGAGATTTGGGAGAAAGAGAAGGAACGTGAGATCTGGAAAGTGGCCGACTGGACGGAAGAGGATGAACAGGTCATGTCTGGCGCCACGTATGAATGGATCCGAATGGACGCCGATTTTGAATGGATTGCTGCCATCGCATTCGAGCAACCGGATTTCATGTGGGTCTCTCAGCTACAGCGCGATAGAGATGTCGTTGCTCAGCTCGAGGTACGCTTATTCTGTTTACTCCCACGTTACGGCTCTCTGAATCGACGATAGGCTATCCATGCGCTTGCGAAACAACCGACCGCTATCGTTTCTAGCACATTTACGAAGACGGTACTCGTCTCTAATTATTATTATCGGATACGGTGTGAAGCAGCGACTGCCCTCGTAAATGTAAGTCGAGAAGACAATTCTTCGCTTCAGGTCGTAGATGACATCGTGGGTAGTGTGCCATTCGACGACTTGAATTCTTAGGCCTCTTCCACCTCTTCAAACTCTTCCTACGATATTGTTACGAACCCGAGGAGGCGAATCAAGACCTGTTCATACATAATTACGTTCCGAAACCAAACGACTTTTCTGATCTTTCAGAGTACTTCGTCCGTAAGGTGCGTTACACGTGTCTCATTCTATTCTAGGCAAGGTTCATCGATAGCACAGGCGCTTGTTCATGCCATCTCTCAAGTACGCTTTGAGAATGGCAAGACTCCTGCAGTGGTCCGGCAATTCCTCGTGGATCAGCTGCGGTACAATGACAACACGGCGAACCCGGTAGGTGTTATTGGACTTGAGACAAAGCACGGACTCATTGCTGCACAGTACTCTGATGCTTTTTATATTTGCGCTCTCATTTCTATGGCGGCTTGTGCCACTGTATCAACTGCTCCACCAGAGCGTGGTGAACTTTTGAAGGAAGAAGTACGGTCCGAACATACCGCCGAGGACGCCAATCTACTGAAACAAGCGGTTGATGAGATCAGCAGGTATCGCAGTATGGACAGGCTAATTCCCTCACCCCACAATGTCGTCACGGTTGCAGCATTGGAGGTTAGTCTTCCTACCTTATACGCAGTGCGGCTTACTTATAGCCTGAATTCAGTTTTATCTCCTCTTGACGGCTGCTAATCTACTTCCGAATGACCTGAGAGTTTTCTTTCCGCTCACTCGGTATGTGACTTCCACGATTGTAGCCTTACCCTGCTTTACTGAGCGAGATTAGTGAGGGAAACTATACTCAGGTTCGGATCGCTGCCTTTGATGGACTCTTCATGTCCAAATGGTACACACCTGCTATTATGCGATATGTTCTGGCGGTAACGGCAAATGACCCTTCTCGGGTGGTTCGGCGCCACGTGGCACGATGTGCATGTCAGAGTCTGGCCCTTCTAGTCTCCATGGGCGAAATGAAGAATGCACTCAAAGACTCAGAGTCTTTGCTGATTGAAGAGGATGGCTCTATGCCCCCTCAAGCTAAAGAGGTCAAGAAGAGTGACGTGGACCTCATGATCAAGGTCCTTCGCAAAGACCGCGAGATCGGAAAGAACGAAGTCTTGCGCGAATTCTTGATGCCGATCGCACTGTACGTGAATTTCACGCCGCCCGTCTCTGCGACACACCAACTTAGGTGATAACACTTAGCGCCCCCGACGTGGACCAAGAAGTTCGATGGGGCATCATCAAGCTAGCGGACATCGTTCTCAGAGGCGTCGAGGAAACACCACCTAAAGTCACCATCCATCTCCCTCCAACGCCTGTGGCAGAACAAGCACCTCAGCTTCCTCCAGTCAAGGTGCCCGCCAAAGCGGCGCGACCGATCAAAACTGGTGGACCACCTCAGCGTCCTCATGCTGTGCCGGTAACTCCTGCTACGCCAAAGCTCAAGATCATGCCCAGCGCGGCTCGTGCTTCGACGCCGTCTGCTGCTACTCCGACGGCTCCTGCCCGCCCAAGAGCTATGCCGCCGCCCCCCGTGCCTACAAAGGTCAAGCCAAAGCCAAAGCCTGCGGGTGCCACCAAGCCGGTTCACATTCCCAAAGCGCAAACAGGCGGAATGAGCATGAACGACCTGCGCGCCTGTCGCAATGCGCTCAAGAAACTCAAGGTACAGAAGAACGCTATGCTTTTCATGCAACCAGTCGATCCTGTACGGGATCATGCGCCCAAGTTTGTCCTGCCATTTTTACTGTTGATCTACGCTAAACATGCCGCCGTTAGCTACTACGAGGTGATCAAAAACCCAATGGACCTCAGTACCATGGGTGCCAAGCTGGAGGAAGGCCATTACAAAGATCGTTTTGTGTTCGAGTCCGACTTCCGCCTCATGATCGCAAACGCAAAACAATACAATGTCGCTGGCAGCTATGCACACACAGAAGCCATATTCCTGGAGACTTTCTTTGATAAATGTGAGTGGCCGGCTCTCAGGTATTGGTAGTCGCTAAGCAACTTGGGTATCAGTATGGAATCGCATCAACAAGACGCTTGAAGCCGCCAACAAAGCTGCGGAACCTGCCCGTATTGAGTTACCATCTATTGTGGTTAAACAATTGTCTCGGAAACCCACCGCGCAACCTACGCGTGTGTCAACTCCACCGACGGCACCTGCCCCGGCTCCTGCAGAACAACCTACACCCCGCCCGATCATTAAGCTCAAAGTAGGCGGTGCCCAAGTCAAACCTACGGTGAAAGCCAGCGAAAAGTCGGTTGAAAAGCCGGTCGAGAAATCCGCCGAGGTTTCCAAAGCGCCTAAATTCAAGGCTCGCAAACCAAAGATTCCAGATGAGGCGCCACCACCGTACGTCGACGATGGATCTCACGACCTGCTCCAAGAAGTTATCGCCATTGAACGGGAAAAGGATGAAGAGAAGCGTCAACGTAAGATGGCAGAATCCATCAGGGAATCACCTCCGGCCAAAGCGTCGGGCAGTGGACCACCTGGAAAGCGTCGTAAACCAAACGTCGAGGAGGGTGGAGAGGAAATCTTGGCGTTCGCTGCGCCTATATCCAGAAAGGACAGGGCAGGTATCCCTTCTAGCAGCACGAGTACGCCAGCCCCCGAGCGACCTCCCGAGCGACCTCCCGCACCGACACCGAAGACTGCTCCTGCGCCACCTCCCAAGCCCAAGAAGAAGGCGGAACCTGCACCACCTCCTGCGTCAACCTCGGAAGCACCGCGCATCTCCACCAAAGGGAAAGAACGAGAGGTTAATAACGCTCAGCCCACACCTTCAAAGGCACGGGTTACTCCCGCCGCCACTCCGCTAAACGAGAAGAAATGCAGAGACGTGCTGAGAGTGATTTCGAAACTTCCAGAGTACCCCATCTTTGCCCATCCAGTAGATCCCATAAGGGATGGATGTCCAACGTGAGTTTGATCTACAAGTAGAACGACCAAGTGGCATTGACCCGTGTCTAGTTACTATGAAGAGATCACTCACCCGATGGACTTTGGTACCATAGGTCAAAAGTTGACAGAGGGCAAATACTCCACAATGGAGGATTTCGCCAAGGATGTGGACCTCGTCTTTAGCAACTGTCGCAAGTTCAATCCTCCTACGACTTACCCCGTGAACTGTGCAGACGCGGTAGAAAAAGCGTTCAAGAAGGAATGGGCCAAGGCATCCGAGAAGAAGCTTTCTTGGGCAGAGAAACGAAGTTTACAAGGACTGATGACGACGTTGGTGAAGGAAGACGTGTGAGTATCTCTGATTCGGGATGAGGGACGACCCGGGTGATTACCTCTTTTCTTATAGTTCCTTTGTCTTCCGAGAGCCCGTGGACCCTGTGTTGCTGGGTATTCCAACGTACTTCCAAGTAATTCCCAAGAAGGATGCAAGGGACCTCAGGACGATTCGCACGAAGCTGGATAACGACAAGTACGACTCGGTAGAGGCCTTGGAGGCCGACGTAGACCTCATGATTCGGAACGCGATCACGTTCAACGGTGCGGACTCGGAGGTCGGCAGGATTTCGTACGCGGCCAGAGACAGGTTCAAGGAGATGTTGAGCAACATCAAGGGTGGTGGTGGGACGAAGAAGCGCAAGGAAGGTGACCCTAAACCCGTGCCGCAGCCCACCAAGAAGGTGAAACTTGGCTGAGGCGAGGCTACATTAATGAAGTTGTATTTGATACTTTTTTTTTTTTTGCTCTGCTGCTTTGCTTTGTTATTTTGCTCTGCACGAGTTGGAGAACATATTCGATTTTTTTTTACCACCGAGACTAGTGAATCGTGCGCTTCAAGTCCAACGCTAGATCTGGTTGTATTCGGCACTCATGTCGCAAACAGAAAAGCGAGGAGAGTTCGGCGAAGCGATCGATCCTATATGGACCTCGAGCCGAACGGCGCGTCAGATATACGCACTCGGGGAAGTAGAGCGGGTTCGCTGATTCGTCGCTATCCAGTCCATCTCGCTAAGCGCCCTCCAGGACATTGGACGCCTGCTCTCCCTGGCTGCATCGTCCGTCTCACTGCTCACGCTGCCACAGACGGACGGACCCGACGATGGCCTTCCCCAAGGGGAGGAACGTTCCGAGCAGTTTGTGCTTGAAGTGAGCGAGTACTTTGAACGACTGGACGTGAGTCTTCCCCCTTTCCCCCGCTTGCACGCACACGATCATCGTTGTCCGCTTGGTAGTCTATACAAGTCGCCATTCGTTCGTCCCTCGCACATATACGACAGTCTCGCATCGCCCCCTCCGCGATCAACGCGCCACCCCCGGGATTCGTTCCCCCGTCGTTGGGTGTGACTATCCCCACGGATGACACAGGAACAGGGGCAGGAACAGGGGCAGGGGAAGTCGGTCTGGGGTTACAGGAAGAGAGGGTAGGTCGTGACGCATGGGTGGCAGTCCTGAATGCCCTCACGCGCCTCAAGGCCCGCGGGAACGGGAGGAACTCGGGAATGCTGGATGACTCACGCAAGGCCGTGGAGCAGATATGAACACACGGGAATAAAACCAATGCGATGGAGCGCCGCCAAAGAATGCATGTATGATACGGCGAGAAAAAAAATCTTTGGTACGTTTCTATGAAAGTGGACGGAGAAACGGAAGGGGTTGACTATCCAAAACCAATGCCACGTAGGTGGATTCGCTGGCAGTGCGGGCATAGAGTTCAAGGATAACTTCTCAGGGATACCCGGCCACCGATTTGACACCCTGAGTATGAATTAAACTCTTCGGTCATTCGTTGGACATTTGCGCAGTCGCTTCTGTGAGTTCTTTCTCGGCATCTAGGAGCTCCTTGTCTTCGGAGAACTCTGGCCTCGCCTTGACGGAATCCTGTGTCGTGTCGATGATCGATAGGAGCCATCGACGTCATGTAGAATGGAAGACCTACAACGAGCGTCGTGAGCTCCTGGACCGCCCGTTCCAGGCGATCGCCGGTATCCTTGATCATTCTCTGGGATTCTTCGAATATCCTTTTCTATAGAACCAACCATCCAAAGGGAAATGGTGTGAGGAGCCACCGAAGGCGAGAACACACAAACATTTGCATTGAATTAGCGCAGTCTCATTTCCGCGCTGTGCACACGCATGCACGCACGACGTGTGGTGGCAGAAAAGTGATGTGTGACAGGGGGGCAAGGTTGGGACACGTACAGCATTTTTGATGTCCCACTCTTCACCGTTCCGTGCGACAATTCGGTCCAGTTTGCCAAGGTTATCTTCCGCTTCCTTTTTGTATAGATTGTGTTCCTTGAGGAGCCTGAAACATGGACATTCGTAGTGACGTGAAAGGTCAGCGCCTGGATGGCAAGATAAGCGGAAATATCTTTGCGCACCGTTTGACTGCGCCGACTTTGATTTTCAGCTGGCGGTGGATGGCGAGCTTCTCGAAACCTGTTTCTTCTGCTGCCGACATTGCGTTTCGTGGTGTCAACGTTGTGGTTTGAGAACAGGAACTCGACTCGGCGGTGGACGCGCAGATGACCTGTGGCGTGCCTCGAGTTCTCATTTCCCTCCATCGATAAGCTCAATTCACTCGATTATACAATCGTAAAGCGGTGGCCGTTTCATAGATTATAGGTTACAACAACAGCCGTGCTACATCATAGACGCAGTACAGCAGCTCGGTGCATGTCAGAACCAAGACGAATACACACAGTACCTACGGGTCAAGTGCGGGACTGAAACGACAAGGGCGGAGGCAAAGAAAGGGGGATAACAATGATACCAGACGTGAGGTGCCAAGGCGAGGCAGGTGCTAGTAGCATGTGCAAAACGCGGAAAATGAGGAACGGGGGGTGACAAGGGCGGGGCAAAGCGTGATCCAGACGACGATACTTCCAGCGCCCGCAAGCGGGCAGGAATGCATCTCTCGACTCGGTGTCCACGATTCGCTCGAGGCGCTCAAGCATTCAACGTGAAGTCGACTAGCGAGATGACGAAGGGCGAGCACAGCAGGGGCGAGATCTTGAAGAACACCAGAGGAAAGCACATCGTGTCCTGGGCGATCTTGCAAAGCGACCCTCGCAAACTGCACCCGGTGAATCCCAACCGACGAATACACCACTGTCCGCAAGCCGTTCTCATACAATGAGTACGGTGAAGGGGCACGACGAGAGGTCTCGCCGTTACTCGCCGACAGGTCTGGAGGGTGGGAGGGGGGGTCGTAAAGGAAGCGGTGATCAGTCGCCTTCTTCGTGATGTGAATGCGTATAAATCAGAGCGTAATAAACAATGCGTGCGGTGCGATCCTCGTCAAGTAAGTGTAGAAGGGTAACTAAACCGGCCGTGGTGATACGATGACGTGAGGGTAGTGATGATGCCAGTGTATCGGCTCGCACGAGGCACGTAACCCCAGTTAAGGGGTCGTCCGCCTACGAGTGCGCAAGGACCGATTTGGAATGGGAGTGGAAGGCGACAAAGGACTAGCGGAAAACAAGATGGACGCGCGAGCATCGCGAGACGAGCACGCCACTCATGGAGCGGCGTGACCAGACGCTTCAGCGAGCTGCGGTCTTGCGTCGGTGTCCTGTCGTAACTTCCCTCAACCGAGACCAGGAAGTCCAATCTTCATCGGAAATGTCCAGCTCTAATGGGTGCTATCCGAGCAACAGCTAACCACGGGCTAACCATTGAAGGATGCATGTCACGAGCGGAGAGTGGCGCGGCCAAATCGTCTGTAAACCAAGGATGCCGGTAAAGCGAGGGCCAGCGAGGAAGCGCAGGAGGTGTCGTAAACAATGCAGAATATAAAAAAATGCGTGCTAAATGTCCATTGTAGTGATGCGACCTGCAATCCAGGCAGGTATTCCAGTCGTGCGAGTCATCTCTGCAATAATAGTCCGTGAAAGATAATGTAACCGACGTCGCGGGCGTTTTTTGAGGTTCGAGACGATGAACGAGATCAACAATCAAAAGCTTGACTGTGATTGTTGCGACACTGCTGCGACCGCGGCGGCAGCGGCAGCATGCCTTTGCTCGGCAGTACCAAGCATCAAAGCCTCATTAACGCTGGACCGAGGGTGAGTCATGTCGTAGATATGATGCGGGGTAATAGAACGCACGTGCGGAGTCGCTGAACCTCGTTCTCGGCCTGTTGCAGCCTCGTCTGAAGTTGTTGGGCGGTCATCTCGAGGTACTTGACGTGAGTGGTGGCGCGATCGAGGAGGGAAACCTTGCTCGACTTCTGGTTGGAAACGGGGAGGGCATCCTTGAGTCGGCGGTAACCGTCGCGAAGTTCATCACGACGCCTCTGCTCAGACTCGATGCGCTGACGACGAATGGTCTCGCGGCGGACATCGGTGGTGTTTCCAGTGGTGATAGCGGGCTGGAAGTCGTCATCATCCTCATCGGAGTCATCGTTGCGAGCCTTGCGTCTCGGGTTCTTGGCCGCCGAGCGCGTAGCCGGAGGAGCGATGGGGTTAAAACGATGAGAGCGAGGGACGGAAGCGTATGGGACGCTGTGGACCGAGGACGGGGAGTGAGTGCCACTGCCGCGGCTGCGCCTGCCAGAAGTGATGCCATCGGAGGAGAGTTCACCACCGCTAAGGTTGTAGACGGCAGGGGGGGAGATGCCGTTGTCGGGCGGGGTGTAGGGGCGACCGGGTGAGGTGGTGGTGTAGTTGGCCGAGGGAGTGTACGAGTACTCGCCGATGGTGTTGGTCAGGTTGAGGGTGTTGAAGTCAAGACGGGGAGATGAAGACGAGGGACCAGGCACTTGAGGAGAGGTGAGCCATAAAAGGAAACGAGAGAGGGTGACTACTTACAAGCCATGGTAGAGACGCCGTAGGGGGACTGTGGGTACTGAAGATAAGGCTCGAGGTTGGACAAAGAGTCGTAAGTGAAAGGGGCGTCCATGAAGGTGGGGCTGCGAGGGTGCTCGAGGAGAGTGGATTCCATGGCGTCGTAGAAATGCAGAGACGAAAAGCTGAATAAAGAAAGCTGGAATACGAGGGGACCTAATATAGTGTGAGGTTGATAGTGATGAACGGGTAGAAAGACTTACGTGAAAACAACAAAGAACCGGCGTTGTCGTCCCAACCGCACAATAGAGCACAAGCGAAGAAGAGAAGAAAAAAAAAAAAAAGAGAAAGCGTCGGGTGAGGAGGAGGAGGACGGGTCGGGGAAGAGAGAGAATGAGGAACGATGGACCCATCTGATTCCGACCTAAATATCATCCTTGCCCAAAACACAATAAACCGATATAGAAATTAATTCCCGCGATCACATAATTGGGAATCTGGGTATTTTAGCGGCCTCGTGTGCGGGATTTGTAGTCCCTGTATTTGAATTATTAAGTAATATTCCCATATAGATATCGAAACAGGGAAAGGGGAACCGAAAGAGTGGATGTGTCCCCGGTGCCCTGCCGTGTTTACGCGTTTGGATGTCCGACTACGCCATGCCCTCTTCCCAATTTAACTCCGCACCGCATTTTCCGTTTGAACCCCCGCGGGTCCGGTGTGAGTCCACCCCCCAAGATCCGGCTTGACCGAGGATTGCCGCCCGTTCTCCCATTTCAGTCCCCGCTCCCCCTCCCTCCATTTCCCAGTCCCTTGCGACATGTGCCACTCTCCCTTGCAACGTTTTCTTCATCTCGCACCGCCATTGCGCCAACGCCGCATCATCGTACCACCGATCATCTGCTTTATCCACACGCTGCCATCTCGGCTCGTCCTCTTCGTTACTTGTCACCCTCGTCTTGGCTCTGTAAACATGTACATGCACTCTTATCGACCTTGTTCTGAAACAAGTACATACCTTTTGCCGTATCAAGTCCCTTGTTCACAAGGCTTTAGTGCGCCCTTCATCGAGCGGAAAAAACTTGGCCCTGCCGTCACCACTGAAATCATATGCAGATCCGTGTGACTGATTCCCCTCTGCATGCTACCTGCCCCTGTTATCACATTCCACTTATTGTTCCACCCTCTACTTCCAATTCACGATCAATGACAATTCCCCATCACACCCTGTCCACACAACTGAAATGAACGTTGATGATCTAATGATTGCGCTCTGAGGAAGCTCCCCGTCTATAGCTGACGATGAGTAACACAACTCCGTCCTTCGACGGCAAATGCAGCTACACAACTCATCATCAGATGGCAGTGACGTGACCCTACCCACGTAATTAGACTTTAAGCAAACACACGCACCACCAAGGCGTTTCACTCTCTCCTCTCTGGGCAATCCGATTCCTTCGCAGTAGAGACCGTGTCACGGACCTTGGCTCTACGCAATGCTTCATTCCCCGCGGCATTCACACCCGCCTCCACTTGCACAAAGAGGAGGGAAAGAAGCAACGCCATCGTACATCATCCCTTGTGTTACAATCACTCACATATATCCCGTTGATCGGGGAGAACGAGTCTGGAATCGCATTATCAGTGCGTAAACGCCTCGATGTAGTACCGTATGCAACTTGTGCTCACGTTATGCGCACGTTTCGCATACTTACCGAATAGCCAATTGGCCGTCAATATGATTCTACAATCTGCACCAAACCAACTCCAGTCAAAAAGTGACATGATCAGTCCAGGGCAGGGAAGGACGACGTTTGGCGAGGGAAGAAGCCGTAAAGAGGGCGCATCAACGGCGTGGCCTGCTCTGTTGGTAATTGTTTCAGTACGTCCAAAGATGGGTATATCAAACACAGCGGACGACGAGCGTTTTCTTCCAGACGAAAAAAAAGAAAGTCTTCACGATCACTCGGATTCGAGACTCGGACTGACCAAAGAATATTCCATCGGCCAGCGACGTCGTTTGGGGACTTCCCTTCCATTTTAGAAGCTGGTCAAAAATGAACCAGATGAAAAGGGATGTGACACGTCCCTTGATCGCTTGCCAAACAAGGCGCGCTGTTTGAGCGCAGACTGTCGTGACGACCAAGGTTAAGTTGGCTCGAAAAAGAAAAAAGGAAAGAAAAAAAAACGCCCACCAATGAGCAGTCTACTCGGGAACCTCGGGCTAAACCCAAGCGAAAAGGGCATGAAATGTCACGTGTGACATCGTTACAGTTCCCTCGCTGTCCAATGTTTCCAAAAACTACGCGGGGTATGGAACGGATCGTTTGATCATCGTTGATTTTGGTATCCGTCCAAGATCTACCATCGGTCTCTTTCTATGTGAATTCGCAGCACCGTACGCCACACAGATGCAAAAAAAAAAAAATCAAGGGTCTCTCTCTCTCTCTTGAACATAGTAGGTGCCATTCGAGGCTTCTTCCCCTTGTTCTCTTCCTGTGATCCCTTCTCCGAACCCTCTCGCCCGCCTGAGTTGCAATGTCCGCCGATTTGGCATGGACGGTACCAGTATGACTCATGCGGCGTTTCTCCTGCTGGTGAATACACATGTTCCCCCTGCCTCATGTCCCTGTGAGTTGCAGATCAGCTCCCTCTTGGATCAATTGCCTGTGCTACACAGTTTGCCCCTCTCATCAAAGAATGGAGCCTCTGGCCAGTTTATTTCATCTCCGCAGAGCAGACCGCTCGTTCAGGAAAGCGCCGCAATCTTGCTGAATCCGTACCGGTTCTCCCTACGGCACGCAGCCCAATCTTGCCTGGCGATGTGGTTTTAACCCGTTAATCGGGCCCGATGCTGATCCGGTCGAGTCCAACAGACAGTGCTGGGAAGAACCTTTTGCATTCCTCGCTACGGGCGGCCTGTTCGTAACGACGAAAACAATACATACGGACCAACAAGCCCGCCGGTTTCCGATATTATTGAGTGAAGCCCTCCGCCCACGTCGGCATCAGCGTTCTCGACCGTTTAGCTCAAGCTCCGACTGACTTGTCCGGCTCTGTCATCCTGTACCATGCGCCAAAAAATCAGGGTCGTCACGTTTCGTAACTTGCCATCCACCAAAGCTGCGTGGAAACCCCGACCCATGGTCCATCAAAGATATACCGTATTTACGCATCCACATTTCACATACTTTCTCATTTCGCGTGTGTACACAGACGCCGGAGAAACACAGCGAGCTAATTTTGCCCTTGTTTGTATCTTGTTCCGTTATTTCAGGTCCACTTGCTGCGTCACACCGTCCACATTCCAAAGTGCGGCAGTGGCTAGCCACCGGCGTCCGGTTATCCTGGATATAACCCTGCGCAGCAGTGTGGGCCTTCTGACGGAACTCGCTCAGGGTTCGCGGGTTCGTTGATCTGTGGCATCATGGTCCACGGCTTTTGCGTTCCCGTGAAAGGATAATGCTTGCTGAGCACGATTGAAATCGGGGGATCCTCTTTATTCCTGCCCTAGCGCCAGACGGGGAGCCTTTAAATTGCAAAAAAGAAAAGGATATCTGCTTGGGCCGTGACAATGAAAACACAGTAGTTCGATGTATCGAAACATCTCAATGTACTGACGACAAGTGCGAGATCAGTCCTTCGAGACCGGTCCATCACCATCTTTCGGTATTTTTCTCCGGCCCACTGCTAGAGCGGGCACCCGGTCACAACAATAGCTCCCTTCAGGGGGCCAAGGGCCAAACGGTCGGATAGACAGCTGACCACTACAGGTTGCTTCGACGGGTGAGCTGTCATAAAACTCGGCGTATGCTCCTCCTTGCTTCTTCCGTTGCGTGAATTCGTGCAGCATTCGTCAAGAACCAATTCGTTCGGTCGTTATATCGTTCCTGCGGTCATAGCAAGGTGGGCAGCATCCAATCACGGACGATGTAGAAGGTCGTGTGGGGGGAAAAAGGTGCGTGATATACTGAGTATCGTGAATGGGTGGGTGTTTGGCCGTCGAGAAGGGTGTAATGTGAGTGAGTGATGAGAAAATGAGAAAAGAACCAGGAAATGGGCGCAAGGGAGATTGTGCGAATGTGAACTAGATCCACTGGGGACGTCGCAAGTCGGAAAAAATGGGGCGCAAAGGAAATCGATGGGCCTATCGATCGACGAGATGGCAACGACTGATAATGGTCGCACCTTCTCGGACCGACAAGATAAGACGTGTGCAGCCAGCAAGCAACATCAAGCCGTTGACAGCATTGCGGAGGAGAGGATGGGGGAAGGTGTCTTGAACGTGGTTTCGCGCACCGCGCTGTGCCACCAGCACCGCAGCAGGCTGGACATGTCTTGTTCGGGTATAATTGGTCGCCTCTCCCTTAGTTTCGCCCAAAGCGGGAATACAAATTTACAAAACGTGCAATGGGGCAAGAATGTTTAGAAAGGAAAAGAAAGAAAGAAAGCAAAGAAAGCAAAGATGAAAAGGGAGTAGAGTCCGTTATGGCATCGAGTTTGATTTGGATACCATTCAGTACCCTTCCGATGCGGCTGGACTGCGAGAGTCCTCCCGCGGGGGCTCCTGTCCTTGCACATGGGTGAGAGAGTGGCTAGGCATCCCTGGCTCGGGTGGAGGCGACAATGGCCTGCTATCCACACCATGGATGCTATTGGCGGGGGGAGGTGTACCGGCGACACCGAGAGAAATCTTCTCATTGACGGCGCGCAATCGTTGAACTTCCTGCTCCAGCACGAGGAGACGGGCCTGCATCTCTTGTGTGGACTTTTCGAGGAAGATGATGTGGTTGGTGGCTAAAGAAAGACGCGAGTGAGACAATGCGTATTGAGATCAACGTCGGTGAGTATTACCTCGCTCGAGGAGCGAAACCTTGCTGCTCTTCTGGTTTGAGACGGGCAGGACGTCTTTCAATTTCGCATAGCCATCGCGTAATTCGTCTCTGCGTCTCTGCTCAGCCTCAATTCTTTGCCGCCGCGTCGCTTCCTTGCGGGAGTGGGCGAGATTTTCAACAAAGGTAGCACCCATATCTTCGTCGTCTGAATCGTTTAGAGAGCGGCCACGACCACGTCTGCCAGAAGAGCTTGTAGTTGGGGATGGAGTTGGATTGTAACGTAGAGATGTGCGATGTACTAGGCTGGCTCCTCTGGATGATGATGGGGAGCCAGTCCCGCTGCTGTTTCTGGAATGGTGGTAGATGCCGTCCGCTGATGTGTCTGATCCTGAAATGGGAGGGGACAAGGGATCATACATGTGAGGGGAGGGCGGAGGGGGAGAGCCTGCAGGCAGGCCCATTGACACATGTTGTGGCGATGAGGTATACACGGGTGGCGGATATTGATGCGTGGACATGAGGCTGAGATTATGGAACTGCAGGCTTTGATGGAGGTCTGGCGCGGAGAGATGACCTACATACAAAGTACACGAGCACATTATCAGATCAACATGAGGCAGAGGCGAGTAAAAAAACGCGAGGAAGGCGACCCACGCGGATGAGTGGCAGGATGTTGAAGCGGATAAGGGTGCTGGTGCAACTGATGATTGTACGCGAGCGAGTAAGAGGTATCGTGCTCGGCAGGATAATAGCCATAAGGACCCGTCTGACCGAGGTTTTGGTTGTGATCATCGGGGATATGCTGGTTGTGCTGCTGGTGCTGATCCATCGTCTGTGGGTCGTGGGTGAGTCGTGGACTGGAAATGAAAAGGGCAAGTCTGAGATCGTGCACGCAATGTGATAAAAAGGCAAGAAATGGGGTCGAAGTAAAGAAGGAGAAGAAGCTAAAAGACAAGGATAATAACCCTCCAAAGCTCACGATCCTCGTTCAAGTCCAGAAACAAACCATACGGCGTTCAACTCGGTGCCACCAACCCCCCATTGTCCCTCAGTCTCTCACGCATCCTTGAGCGAACAAAATATATATAAAATTCATATACACTCCTCGAGGCCACCCCTCGTGTACATCGACGAGGTTGATCGGGTCGATCTGCTCTCCATTTCCCCTGACACTGGATTCGGGGCCCGTAAGAGAGACGTTCTACTCTGTCTCTGTCTTCTCGAAAGACTTGGCGTCAGAAGCTGACGTCGTGAGGCAACAGAAAGTACGTGGGGATGACCCAGAGGTAGTAAATAGGACACGCTCCTGGGTCTCGGCCAGGGTCCGTGGAAGAGGATTCAACCACAACATTCTAGATGGGCGTTGGGCACGGGTCACGCGGGTACAAGGCCCGAGATTACAATCCGAGATGAACCATGTAAAGAGTGAACATGAGTTCGCTGAGAGGTATCAAGTAACAAGGTCTTGCCGGGCCGAAACCGGTTGCCAAAACACTCGTCGTGATGGAGAAACTGCTGTCCGAGACTAGTCACCTTGTTCGAAAACACCCATGTCCCAGGTAGCGGTGACCAGACCGCACTCGTAGCGATGGACGAATGTCCAGGACTGGGACCAGCAATGAGCAAGACAGATTATCGCCCCCTTACTACAGAGGTCACGTGAGCGGTAGTCATTTTGCAAAGCTCATCGACTTTCTTCTCAAGCGAGCTCGTCGTTGGGCTCAGCGACGTCGACCAACGCTTGACGACCCGAACTCATCGACGCTCACGTTGGCATATCGCTTCGAGGTGCGTCCACATTGCCTTCGTCCTGCAGTTCAACACATGGGTCGAGTTCAGGATCATCCGTGCAACACGGTCCGCGTATCGCATCAGGATACCCTTGAACGTCGGATCTGTCCCTTGAGTCGTGTTCTGCGTCAGACAGGCTCCGCTTGACATGCAATCACAACGAAACTCCCTCGGTCCAGCGTCCCAAGCTCCGGGACAAGAACCGGTGCGGGTGCCTCCACGTGCACCCCTTCCGCCCCACCGGCTCGCAAAGCTGGCCAACGCTCTCGGTGTATCTACCCCGTTACCCGCAGTGACCCTGTCTGCTACATTATTGTCCTCGACCCAAGTTCATTTAGGCAATCCATGGAACAGTGATCTTCTCTGTCGCTCGGTGACACCATCTACTGCAACTGGCCGTAACTTAGTCTCTCCGGTTCAATCCAAATACTTGTTACATGTAATACCTCCTTTGCACCTCCCTCATGATTTCGACGCCTCCGAGCTGGCCCTTCCCCCATCGACCGCATCCGGATACCACACCCAGTTCCGCCGTGGAACTCTCGTAGCGTTACAGTCTACGCTCCAAGCACAGCTGGTCCTCATCGCGAGGGAATATGCACTACCCAGCACGTTGGGAATCGTTCTTTACCTCGTCACTCCTTCTCCGCAGAGCAGGCAGAACAGTCCCATGCCTTTCCCATCGCCAACCTTGGACGACACCACTGGAGGGGAACCAGGTCCAAGGCTATCAGAGGAAATATGGAGACACATATGGACAAGAGTGCTTCACGCGGAACGAGAGGAGATCTCTTTATCTTCAAGCGTGACTCCGAATCCTTTCGGTCTTGGGCTTGCTGTCGAGTCCAACGGTCCGCCGCACTCCTTACGACGACTAGTTACTCCGACGCGAACTGAGCAGCCGTCTCCCGTCGCGTACCCTGGCACCCCCTCCACCTCGACTGCGTCATCTATATCAGATACTCGTTCCCACGACAAGTCCGCGGGTGCATCATCACCGCAATCAGAGCCGAATACTCCAGATACATCCCACTCGTCAGATCACACGCGTCCTGACATCGAACTACCTGGTTTGAACTCATCCTCAATCATTCCGATCCTTGCAAAGGTAGAATTTGATATCGACAGACGAAAAGCTCCCTGGTATGAGCCTTGGGTGCGAAGTCGGCGCATGACAAGGACAGAAAGTCGTTCCAGTCATCGTTCTGATTCTCGATCACGTACTCTCGACTCGAGCAGCTCAACAGATGAGAAGCGACCTCCCTATGGGCTCAAATTGGTGCAGAGAAAGCAAAAACCACCATTTTTGCGGTCTCAGGATGACTCCGATGATGGGGAACGCCTTCATGACGGGGAATATGATCCTCTCTCTGAATCCCCAGACCCCGATATTGCTGCTCCCGTGACCGCTATGGGACCTGACCCACTTGGGGATGTGTTTGGTACTGACGCCGAGGCATGGACGGAAATTCATGCTGATTCGGACGGGGTGAGACGGAGGGCGGATAATCCTAACATGGTGGACCTCGCACTGGATGCATCGTCACTCGCCGCCCTACCGGAACAGAGCGGGAAGGAAGGCGAAGTCAGCGATATCGATGAAGTTCGGGATATCATGCGACGAATGTCACGACCTCCTCTTAGCGTGTCAATTCCACACTCTGCGGAGTACGAACGGCGGTCCTCACCTTCCAGTGCCACTGGGAAGCGACCTACCCCATCACCTTTGGTCCTTGCCCCGAAATCGCCGACCAATAAGTTGATAGAGGCACTGTCAGACGATGCAGATTTCCGCAACAAGGAAGGCCTATCTCTTGAGTTGGAACGAGAATACCAGCGATTCCGTGGCCACGGGGAAGAGAAACGAGTGGGCACTGTGTTTGAAGACCTGGACCTTGGTTTAGATCTAGGAGACGAGGACGAAGAGGTCGGACGCTTGTCCCTTCCTTTCGCACGTGAGCTAACCATTGCTGCAGTACGACGAGAATGATCCGAACGACCGACGGCGAAGTCAATATCTCATGAAAGCGAAATTGGATGAGATCGAGAGGGTCAGTTTCACCAGTTTGTTAGCCGAATGGAATCCGACAAGCGATTTTAGACCCTTGCCCAGTTCTCACCTCAGCAATTGAAGACAGCAGGTCTAGATAAAGATTCGACGATAACACATCACCGCAGTCTTTCAACTACGTCACAACCACGCACACCTGGCGCAGCCGGGTACGTATCATCTCTAGCCGTTCCTTGCTGTATCTAATGGACCCTCATAGCCCAGCTGCGGGTCCTTTACATAAAACAAGGCCATCCGTTCCATATGCTTCGGTGACCAGGGCAGTAGATAGTTCTCCTCCGCGGTCTGCAAATCTCCCCTCTTCACCCCCAAGACTCGCATTGAATGGCGTTTCCACCGGTGTTCCCAAGGCTCTCGTGCCTACGTCTGACACTCCATCCCTTGTGCCGACAGAAAGCCAAGTACGACGCCGAGAACTCAACCGACCCGTGTACCCGATAACGATACCATCCCCTTCTCGCCAAGCAAACATCGCCTCTGATTCTCCGATCCCCCTCTCTCCGGATCCGTTCGGCCGTCACCCCTCCGTCTATGAAGTTGATGCGGCTCCCATGCAAAGCTACTGGGATCCTGTGGCGCAAAAGTTCTCTAATGAACCTCTCGGTTCAAGTCCATCAATGTCGTCAATTGACGACGGCTCGGGGTCACTTACCTCGGTGACTCCTTCCAGCCGCTTCTCCGCCGACTCGTCGAATATAGTGGACCACCAAGGCGATAAGTCCCCCAGGTCACCTGCACCCCTCGTGAGTGTAAGAGGTTTGAAGAAATTGTGGCGCAGGAGTAAATCAACATCTGGCGCTATTCCTCAACCACTGACACCCGGACGGACCTCCTTCCAGCGCTCCAGCTCCCCCCACCCGTCCACCCCAACTGACCAACTCATGGCGCCACCTATTCCTAGCGCGATCACAAGAAGTCCGAATGGAAAAGCGCAGGCGGGTCAGCTGCAACTTGACCAAGAATTGTCATACCCATTACAATCATCAAGACCCTCCCTATCAGGGTCTCGACCGAATTCGCCAGCTGTCCTCCTAAATACTGCACCTCAAGAGAAACCAGGCATTCGCAAATCCATACTGAAGACCTGGAAGTCTGTTGCTGGCACAGGGTCGCAGCAGCCAACGAGTGGGTCCGAACCTCGGAAGAGCTCGGAGCGACCCATCTCCAACGAGACTATCAAGCCAAGACGACCGAGTGTTCTAGATGGCGGCATACGACCTAGTCCTCGACTTCCAGAACAATATCTTCCATCAAATCACATTCGGACCGGAAGCAACTTGGAGCGTCAGAAGTCTGCCGCACGATCAAAGACGGGTCCGGGGCACCACTACTCGTCAGCGTCGCACGATCTATTATCGACGATCCCACCTGCACGGTCGCCTCTCATGGTACAACCACTAAGGTCTGCATCTCCGTCTCGATCACAGTTCTCCGCCTCTCGTCGGGACTCACACGCAGAAAACCGGGAAAGCTTTGATACATCCCAATTTGAGGTCGTATCCCTTCCAAAAGTCCATCCTAATCTGACGTACCCGTATATGATACTCGACCACGAGTAGCCATTCATGTCTGGTTTGACCATGATTATTCTACTTGGGATAAACATTTTGATGGAGCACGACAACGACGCTTTACAAGATCATTCACACTGACGCTTCCCACTGATTGGACCTCGATAATTTTCTTGGTCAATTTCCTCACTTCGTATTTCCCAAAACGTCACTCTATCTCAGCTAGTTTTATCCTGCTTGCTTTGCTCATTTGCTATTTTCTTATTTTTGTATATCCTCGCCTTGGATCCACAATATCCGCATCCCCCGAGTGCATCTGATGCGTGCGCTGCTCCTCCACAAGATAACTTCCGTCCACAGGTCGACGATGTGCCGGTCTCGGTAATACGCCCGTGACACATGATGCCACTCGGCCGCCGTGATGGGAGCGCAATGGTCAGTCCTGATGATCATTCAAACATATTCTAGCGCTCTCGTCAGTCCCCGCAGTCAAATGCGAATGGACTTGTTCTCATGTACCCAGAGCCCTCGCAATGAAGTCACCCATGTCCCTGCTGCTGCTGAATTTGTACCCGCCCATTCGATAACTCGGAGACTGTTGACTCACGGAGTCGTTGTTGGTGTATCATTGTGGGTATGCGACAGCTCTCGCTGACCTGCAGTTTCCCTCGCATACAGCGATAACCAATATGTCTGCAATTTGTCTAGAGATCCCGTCCACTATTTCATCCACTTCAGAGGTGTTCTTTAATGGTCCGAGACTTTGCAGTCGCCGCGATGTCTACTTGATTGGCATGTTTGTCAGGAATGGAACCGTATCTTAAAGACATTTCGCTATTTCGAATACCCAGGCTGCATGCTCGCTTGAGCGTTGAAGATATCGGTGTTGCTGTGCGTCACGACCTCGGTAGGTCACGTACGTTCTCTAACATGTACACCTGCATCTAACAGCTTCAAATTTTAGGCTGGACCAGATGCTCCTTCGCTGTGTTCAAGATATGACCTTTGCTTCGTGTCCACGCCATTCATGCGACGACGTCGCACGGGTCAAGGGCGGTGGTTGCACCTTGAACCCGGGCTTCTCCACTCCTGGCGTACAGATTGCAATCTACCGTTTCGCTAGTGTGATATATGATCACGCTACGCAAACCGCCACAATAGGGGCTGGTCTCTTTTGGGACGAGGTCTATGCCGCTCTGGAACCATATGGAATGAATGTTGCGGGTGGTCGGGTCTCTGGGATTGGCGTGGCCGGCTTCACGCTTGGTGGGGGTGAGTCGGCGGTTCGCGTATAGTTAGACTGGGGTCAGAACTGATGCATCTGATGGGCAATCGCATGGCCGCAATGCGTGACCAGGGTACTCTTGGCATGAGAATCGATATGGTTTAGCCATCGACACGGTGAATACATTTGAGCTCGTGTTGCCAAATGGTACTGTAACGAGTGTCACCGCTTCCCAGGCGAATCTATCTTTCGCATTGAAGGTACCTTCTCTTGTACGTCCCATCTTTCATTGTGTGTTGGCCATTCACAGGGTGGGCTCAACAACTTCGTAAGTTAGACGTACAATTGTTATGTACGGACTCCGTCACTCAACCAGTGCGGTGTAGGGAATTGTAACGTGGTCATGTTCAAGACGTTTCCACAAACTCAAGTTTGGGTAAGCTATGTCCTTTGCAGGACTGATCGGTTGCTCGATGGCGTGTTTGGTTGTTTCCACTGGCAGGGTGGCGTTATCACTTTCAGCACATCCCAAACTGATCAATTAACAAAAGCAACTGCTGTATTTGCAACAAGTAACACGGACCCGAAAGCAAACGTTCTCACATCATATGGGTATTTCCAAGGAGGGAATGTAAGCGAGGTATGCACACAATTTTGACCAGACACAGCTCGGTCCCCACGTTGTGCTGCCTCGCCATATGAAATCCTTCGAGAGGGGGATTAATATTTCACCTCGTGAAGGCTGAAACTGACATTAATGAATAGGGAGTCAATGTGGTAATTCTATCCTACGACGACGCCGTCGCCGCCCTCCGGTTATTTGATGACTTTTTACAGACAACAGAATGTAAAGGTTTTCACCCAGTCGTTCTTGTCGCTAGTGCAATCTTCGGATGCAAATTCGACCTGGGGTTTACGGTAAGGCTACCTGGCCCCTCGAGTAGTATATAGCCGGCGGGTTAACCACTTCACGCGAACAGATTGGCATTCAACACGGTATCTGTTTCCGGGTATACTGAAGACTTTTTGCGTTATATGTTGAACCAATCAAACTTGAGTTGATGAATTGGTAACATCTCCTCGGTACTCACCGTTCGTCCGAATATTATTGGTCCTGGGGAACCAGCCTTCCCCTAGACCATGGATACGTCACTTTCAACGCCGAGCCTGTCCTGCCAAATGTCTACAGCCACACCACATTGCCGTCCGCATGGCCTGGATCGAGGGCGTCGCCGTTCTCGCCCCTCAGTATCGTATTCGGGTGGACTGGTAATGGAACGACTGATGATGTGATGGTCGAAGGGATCAAGGAGGGTGCAACCAAGCTCCAGGCGAATATGCCAGTAAATGAGCAACTGCCTCTGTACGGAAATTATGCTCTTGCCGATATACCCTTCGAGGCGATGTACGGGATGAACGTAGAAACACTGAAGAGCGTGAAGAAGAGGGTGGATCCTGAAAACGTGATGGGGTAAGCAGGTGGATTCCAAGTTCTAAGGGTTCAGCGGTGGGCCAGTTGCAAAACCTCGGACCATGTCGTTGACATCGTGTCTGCCCGTTATTGTTGCCAGCTAGCGCACAGACTATATCTTGTATTTAGTGGATAATGGACCTCTAGGCGAAATCAGGAAAATGGGTGTACAAAATCAGGCCCAAGTCAGGACGTAAACGTTTACGAATGAGGCATTTGATTTACACTAATGTTTTCGAGCGAGGGGGATTTCCAGGTCCAATGATGAAGTTGAGCACTGAGCCTTGCGACATACGAGCCGTTCAGCACGAGTCGTAAGAATAACGTCGTCTGTCGCCCGGCCGACCGCGTGCATCGTGGTTAATCCCTTGCTGTGAGGGTACTGTTAGGAGGCGCAGGTCGAGAAGCCTTGCATCGACGGAGCGTAGTCACCCTAATGGCTCGGGATTCGTTCGTTCTAGGCAGAGAAGGAGATGCGTGTGAGCGACGAGGCGACCTGGGAGTCGAGTTCCCATTAAACATCTCTCCCCGACTCGATCTAACCTCAAGCGGGCAATCCATGCACAGCGCCTTCCCACATGTCAATTGACCATGCGCGTGCTCGGTGCAAACCAAGGCAAAGGATGTTAACAACTATAGTGCGCGGCCGAAAAAGCCAGCCCCGCGTGCGCTCCCACGAGCTACCAACGTCAACCCACTTAGGGGCCGACTTCACCTTCCTTTTGCTCATCGAATCACTCGAATAAGTCTGGAATCCCAAAGTCATTGATCTGTACCGCGTGCCGTTCACCTGCTGGTCCGGCATGCGTGATACCCAGGACCTGCGTGGTGTCTTAGGGTTTGTCCAGGGAGACCCTGGGTTCCCAAACACCTACCGAATTACCCTCTCCATTCTGTACCCCTAGCTGGGCGATGCTTTCGCTCTCACTTGACCACCTCCCACGACCAAAGCCTATTGCAACGTTTCGTGGACACAGCGAAATCGTATGGTCTGTTGTCTTCTTTCCAGACGGAAAATCACTCGCAAGCGCCTCCAACGACGGCTCCATTCGTCTCTGGAACCTCGACCACGAATCTGAAGTGATTCTAGGGAATAGTAACGGCGCGGTCTTTTGTCTCGCTTTGTTTCCAGATGGGAAGCGGCTCGCCAGCGGTGGCCTCGACAGGTCCGTCAACATTTGGGACGTCGACCTACTCGCCGAAGTTGACGGACCCTGGAAGAGCCACACAAGCAGTGTTAGATATCTCGACATCTCAAGTGGTTGCCACTACTTGGTTAGTGGATCATTCGATCACAACGTTAACTTCTGGGATACCGAAAGCGGACAAGTCATGCGTAACGAAACCTACCTAAGGGGCGACAGGAAGATCAACTGCGTCAAGCTGTCGAAGAAGAATTGCAGATTACTTACGGGCTCGAGGGATGGTTGTCTCCGCATCTGGGACTTGGAGTCAGGGGACTTACTCCTCGGACCCATCGTGGCAGGCGAAATGCCAATCTGGGCAGTCGCCTGGTCACGCGATGAGACCCAGATCCTCTCCGGCTCGGGTGACGGTGTACTTTGTCGGTGGCATGCATCAACCGGCCATATCATCGGCGAGCCCGTCCACGCCCACGAGAGCATCATATACTCCTTGTCCGTCTCCCACAACGGTGGATGCTTGGCGAGCGCTTCTAGCGACCACACTGTCAAAATATGGAACGCCACCACGTTCGAGCAGATGGCAATCTTCGCGCATCCCAACGAGGTTAACTGTGTCACCTTTTCAACCGACGACCGGCTGCTTGCTACTGGTTGCAGCGACTCCCTGGTTTATATCTGGGAGTTGCCCCAAGCCAGTCTGGATTCGGGTCTCGTGATCGATAGGGAATGTGACGGTGTATCACTACTCGAGGCAAGTCTTACCGAGTCCACGAATAACGAATACTATAATGAACTTCTGTCAGCGTTCGACGGAAACTTCTTCGGCACGCGACATCAATATGGGGAATCCGAGTGGGCCACAAATGAACGCGGAAGTGTTGAGGGAGATGTTAGATGTCAGTCCAGTCTATGTTCTCCGACCGGGGTCGTTGAAACCTGACCATTATCCTAGATGCACCCCCCACTCCCCGAGACAAAAACCACAGACCTCCACAAAGAGAGTCCACTGGGGGATGCAACACCTCTGACTGCGGAGAAAAAGGGCCTTATGGGTCGCCTGAGTCTCTCACGCAGTCGCCAGTGTACAACAAACAGTGTGCAAGAACCAAACCGGCGGAGACGCAAACTATCACAGATGATCAAAGGAGCAATTGCGAAATCGCGCAAGGTATCACTTACTCACATGCGGAAAACTTGCCTTTGTAACATTCTTTGCGCAGTTCATATTCAATCTATGGTAATATTTGGGCAACCACCATGCAAGAGTGGGTCAGTGTGTAAGGACCTCGAAGGATTGCGAGGATGTTTTGGGACAATCGGCACACGTATGGTTCTTGGTTTATGTATCATCGAGTATTTGGGTGTCATGTTCCGGACGTGCATCGGTACTTGCCTCCGTCCAGGCGCTTCGAAGGACATAACGCGAATTGGATACATGCCTCGGCCCCGTAACGAGGTATGCTATTTCGTGGACGTCAGGACTGGCTCTGGTATTGTTCGGACTGTCCGCAGAGCATGCCGCGCAGGGCGTATTTACAACTGTGGTATCATGTCAGTAGAGATTACATCTTTATCAGTCTCTGTCATGCGATGGCAAGCCACCCGCCCGTAGTATGTCTGCGCATCAGGGTTCAGGGTCGACGACCGACTCCGGAAGATCAGGCGCAAGCTGCCGCATTCTGCTCTCGATGACGGTATTCAACCCCACCTGTATGGCGGGGCTAGGATCAATAGAGATAAGAGGTGATGGTCTGCGTACCATACGCTCTTGTCCTAGCAGCTGACCAAAATCCGCCAGCCGGGCTTCAGAGGACAAGTCCAAGATGGTTTCAAGCGACCTGTCGTACAGCATGACGAATGCTGCGAACGAATTCATACCATGTACTTTGGCGAGATCTGATTCTCCCTGAGATAGAATCATATCGATGGCACGTGGACGAGAAGCGTTCAAGCACGATCAGAAGACTCACTTCTTGCTCTTCTCCTTCCAACCATTTTCTTTCGTCCCACAGCACTCCATGACCACGTTCCCTTGAAATTGCACATGCTTCTTCCCCAAAGCACCTCACGAATTTTGCGGCCTCCTCGACGTCGTTTGCGAAAGCCCAGATGACCCTACATCGTGGATTCATGGTACCACAACCTTCCGCGATCCCCAGGTTTCGCCTGAGTTTCTTGATGGCCTTGCATATAGGAAGAGTGTAAGCGTATGGTCCCGGTCTTGCATCTTGCGAACAGTCGGCTCTATGGCTCTGATTACCGGGGAAGGCTTCAAGGACGAGGAGAAGGTTCCCGTAACGCCATGATTCACGAGATATTCGTTCGAGGACAGAGTCGAGGTGTGCTGGGAGTGCGAGCAAGGGCACGAGCAACACGCCATAATCTGGATCAATAATGATATCGGTCCCACCAAGATCATATCGTTCAACGAGAACAATTCGGCAGCGATGACCCTGCAGCTCGCGGACCAACGCGCGCTTCTGAATGAGGGCCATGGACGCGAGATAACGATGGACCGAGGCGGCAGGAATCCAGTGCTCAGGGAGACGAACCGTGTGTTGATCAAACACGTCATCGGGAGGAGCTCGCGGAGGTATTTGTTCGGAAACACCTAGCGTTTGATTAGGTATCGGTGCAACATTTCCGGTTCCCGAATGCTCCATAGTGCGAGTCCCTGTGGTTTGGTTGCGAAGTCCGATGAATGTAGAGAACAAATCCCTGGATGATGCGGGAACAAGATCATCCAGTTTGCGCCGCTTCGTCGCTCTCGGGTTCGTTTGTTCGTGTTCGCTCGTTGGAATAGGATCATTCTCGAGATGTTCGACTTGTCGTCGGCTGGAGTTTAACGGAGGCTCATCTTGCGCCCTCGAACTCGTAAAATTGTCTGGGGGCCCTAGCGGCTGACTCTGCGATGCAAATGAGAGCGGTTCGAAAGACGGAGTCTGCGACTCGGGGAATTCGAAGTAAGTATTCCAATCGTATTGGTCCGTTCGGGGGTCAGGTTGATATTCTGGCGGCTGGCGGTCATATGCGTCTCGGGGAGGAACGTTTTCCTTATCTTCGTTCTGGTCGTCGATATTCTCCTTGTTCAGCTCCACTGTATTGGCAAAATATGGCAAGTCGTCCTGGAGCGATTGTAACAGAAACGGAACACCAAATTCTCTTGCCGATAAATGACCAAGGTCGTTATCCGTGATGTCGATGTTCAAGTCATCAAAGGAATAACCGCAGTCAGTGCGGCTCCGAGAATCGTATTCCACGGGATCCAAACCATCTCTCGGGCCTTGGTGTTCTTGGTGCTGACTCAAATTTTCATCTTGAGCGAGAATATCTTCGCGTCCGCCATTATGAGACCACGGCGCAGTCCCCTGCTCGATATCCACTTCATCTTGTGTCTCGACATCTGTCTCCGGCGTGACTCTGGTACCAGATGCCTTTGACCTCTCTCGTTGCGTGAGCAGGTACTCGACATGTCCATTTTCTTCAACTCTCTGAGGGGCGGAGCTCATTCCAAATTCTTCGCATCCACGTGGAACATTCGGACTTGAGATTGGCAAAGCATCTTCGGCCGAAATTGGTGGGTCGCCTAAGTCGAGGAGAACGCGAGCCGTTTTCTCATATTTTTCGTCGCGGTAACCTGGTATTTCGTCCTCTGGCTGGATGGGTAGTGCAACTCCCGCAACTTCCTCATCCGTTGGGATCGTTTTTCCGAAGTTGAACGGTCTGTAAATGTGTGGGTCGTCAACGGAAGGGAAAAGCAAGAGATCTTGGCGGTCGAAATGACGAGAAACGACCTCGGGAAAGTAAACGAACCTCCACGAAAGGTCAAGTGCTAGGGGTTTGACGCCCTTGACTGGCTTCAAGAACGCTATGGGACCGAAAGCGTTGCTTCTACAATTTGCGGTATCAAGATGACTGAGCTCTCTATCCGGTGCCACGAAACATTGCATCCCCTCTGGGAAGAGGGCGAGTTCTTTGAGATGTGCTGTTGGAGGTGGCAAGTCTGGAACTGCATTTCAAATCAGCACAAAGGTCGAGACACAGGGGCCAACAATAGGAGCGAAAAGTCCGCACAAGCTCCGTATAGAAGCGCATGACTGCCTAGATGGAAGCGGTTATTTTCAGCTTACCATCCATCAGTATGGTGTCCTTGTCAGCTAGCTTCTCTTCCCTGATATAAGAAAGAGGGTCCTGCGGGGTGGATAGATAAATGCTTGCGACTACATCGTCGAACCGCTGCTCTTCATAGTCATCGACACTGTCGGCGAGGTTGGCCGATGTCTCGCCATTAGCTGGGTCCTCGAGAGCGGATGGAGGCTGTCCAAGTAACGAATTTGATGTGCTTTGACCAGGTTCGAGGGGGCGAGGAGAGTGCATGCCAGATTTGACACCTTCAAGCTGGGGTGTGATTGGTTTGTGAGTCTGCGTCATTGTTGGAATAGGAGCGGAGATGAAAGACGTGATAAAGAAGCCTGGACTTGACATGTTATGGGGTTAGAGAGATTGTATGAGATATTTATTCACGCGAAAAAAAGAACCCTAGAGAAGAAGGGTTCCTAACCAACCTCTTTGCCACCGTCAACAGGTCGGCTGTACCACTGGCGTTTGATCTCTCTTTAATCAACGTGTTTTTGTGTCCGATTTTGCGTACGCGGGGGATCTCGACTTCGTCTAGGACGTACCATTAGTTTCCGGGCCCCGAGAGAAAACGAATGAAAACAATGCACCCATTTTTGCGGCCATGAGTGATGTTGCTGGCGTCCCAGGGGAGAATACATCCCACAGCTCGTCAGCCCCGCTTCCATTCGAGGAATGTGGTGAGAGTGGGGGTGGTGAGGAAAACCTCAGCGTCGCTGGAGTGCAGATCGAAGTCAATACTGGTGTTATATCCATCGAGACGATTTGAACTCACTCCACCCGCTTACGACGTCCATATGGTGGTTGTCAGTGTTACCATCCTCGCCGTCTAATAAATCCGGTGATGCCATCTGAAGCATACAAGGCAAGTCGGAGACACGTGTCGGGCGACCGGCGTCACTCTTGACATTGCTGCTGACACCACTAGTGGAAAGGTTTGTCGCGGTTCGGGGAAACAGCGGTGGAGAATCCAGACTAGGAAGGCGCCGCGGAAGTGAATGATGGCGCAAGAATTCGGACGCGTTAGGCGTGTCACCGAAGAAATCAATGGGTTTTTCTCGTGGAAGAGGAACCAAAACTGCTTGGAGGATTGACCGTACCCGCGCATCGGTTGCAGAATCAACTTTGAGGCGAAGATCCCTGAAAGAGGACGTGTACCAACTATCAGTACCACATAGAATGTCACCGGAAGGTGGCAGAACACACAGAACCTCGTCCATGGGAGGAGCGGGCAGCTCTTCTGCGTCCTGTACCGAGATGTGTTTTAAATCGAGAAACGCGGTAAGAGCAGAATTTGTGCGAGGAACAGACGCTCGATAGTTTGTGCTGCCAGGCTTTGGAGTTTCGCGCCTTGCACGGTTCGAGAGGATAGGGGAAGACATGGGCCTGCATATCAGCGATAGCTCCGTGTCTGACAAGCATATACGAAGCTTTAGTCAAGACACGCCTATATGCGCGAAGGAAACACACAATGATCATATTCGGACCAATATTTATCGGTCGGAGGGTCTTGGGGATGGTAAGGGTGAGGAAGTAAGGTCCTGATGTACCTGACGCATTCCGATGGCACAGTCCATCTCTCCTCTGGAAGGGCGAGGTCAAGGGAATCCAAGGAATGCATGAGGACTTCGAACGGCTCTGTAGGCAAAAGAAACGACGTCGCATCCGCCATCGGCACACGCTCGAGGGTCTGAAGGAGGAGCTATACCCCAATTCTGTCGGTCCACGGCCGGGGAGGCGTCAGAGCCCTTACCTTCTCGACGACCCTCTCGGTAAATGTGACATGGTCCGATGTAAGGTGAGTGCGCGCATAAGGCAAGAGGACCTCACGTATATGTCGACGCAAACGGAGCTCATCGACCGTATCAAGGTTGAACGAATACGGATCCATGATTCAGAGGCAGACGTAGCGTCATTGAAATCCGAGAAATCAACTCGACGAATTTCCACGCTTCGACGCCACGACGGCCAGAAACAGATTTCCTATAGTTGGAACAAGTGTTTGATGTCTTTCCGCGAGCATTTCAGAGACGCGTGCATGCCCGGTAATCTGCATGCCGACGACCGACAGCACATGCATAAACTTGGCGCCCGCTTACGCCTGCACAAATCGGGACACACGACTAGGGAACACATTTGCTCTAAAATCCTTCAGTCATGGTCAGATTACCTTATCCGAAACGATCACGCTGGTCCAATGATACACCGCAAGCTGGCGACATCTATCCGTGTTCCCCTTCTCTAAGCGAAGTCAAGAATCACGCTGCTAGGTCTCCAAATCCAGTTCATTAATCACACTGCCTCGATTATTTTTCCCTTGCCCTGGTGTATGACCGTGGGGCTGATGAACGGTACGAGAACGGACAAACGATGGCGAAGCTCGTACGCAGTGACTCGGGGAGATAAGACAAGCTGATATGCCTTCCCAAAACACCACCAAGGAACGGTGACCTACAACGAAAAAAAAATCTTTAGCATTGCGAACGAGCCAGACAAGATAAAGACTCAGAAAAGGCTTGTTGTAACCATGTAGGTGTCTAGAAGACTAATCGAATTCGTGTTGCTCATCACAAGAGCCATCACGGCGTGGAACAAAACCTACCATTTATCTGTGGGACTTTTTAGTAGTCGTGCATGTTCGACGGGAGAAAGACACGGGCATCCGTTTCGCTCACACGCATGGGATGTGTATTTATTTGGTTCTGTTTTCATTATTACAAGATCTCAGTTTAGTGTGGCGCTCCCGCGGACGAGAACGTTCGCACGGTCGTCTTTTCCATAAAAGGAAGGAGATAAGATGAACCAGAGTTCAGGGAATCGGGCTAATGAGAGACCTGGCAGGGCAAGAGTTCCAACAGCCGACCCTGTACCACGCGGATCAGTGTGAACGTTCCTTATAATTAGGGGTGGAAACGAAACGTAAACACAGCGGGCGGTACAAGAAGAAAGACCAGATGCTACGAATCGTCGATGCTAGTACATGCGTATTCTGTGTAGAAAGTCCGATGCTCGTATGATAAATCTATAAGTCAAGAGAAAACTGGGACGAGGCGGGATGATATGGATATGTCAATATTTGATATGCAAACCAGGTCCATGCTTCGAATAAAGTGCTGGTATGGGGCTATGCTGTGAGAAATTGTCCAGGAAAAAATACGGTGGCGTGAAGGTGTTGACAAGGGCAAAGGGGGATGCAACGATCATGGGTCAACTTTGGTGCGTAGGACTTAAAGTCCCATGCGCAGCAAGGCTAATTTCTAACACAATTTCGCTATGTGCGTGTGGAGACCGTGGTATGCAGGGCATATGCAAACGCCAGCGATGAAGTGAGCGCAAACAAGACAAAGGCCGATACGAGGCTCGTCGAGAGTGTGTTGGGGGAGTAACGCTTAACTGTGAAATCCTGGGGTCAGACCAAGCCAAAAGGAGAGCATGTTGGGACGTACCCATACATGCTGAGGGTGGCAAAGGTGGGAAGTAAGTGACCTTGGTGGGGTGAAGCATTGAATAGGCGAGGATGTCATCGTGAACTGGAAGATCAAGCTGGAGTTGTAGGCCGTCAAAAGTGATTGCCGGAATATCACCGGTGAGGGAGGCAGGTAAAGGAATAACGGAGATGTCGTTACCAAATTCCCATTTCCTATGCGATATGGCTGGGACGGCGGTCCAGCCAAAGGTGGCAAGTACGTGGGACACGAGGGTGTCCAGATCTGTGCTGCTGACGATTGGCTTATCCGCGTAAGGGAAGGAAGGGTCCATGGAAGCGTAGGTAGCGAGGGTCTGCTGAACGTGTGCGAGGAAGTAAGCTGGGGGGTCTTTGTCCCCGATAGGAGGACGAGGGGGATGATCCAGCTCGAGACAAGCATTGCTATCGCGGTCCGCCTTCCAGGGGGCAGGTGCTAAGGGGAGACCGATAGCGGGGCAGCGACAGCCCCGTCCTACTCGTATGGTGGGCCAGTCGGCAACGTGTGGACCAAATACGTGAGCATGGTAGGACTTGCAGTCGTCGCAGAGGGCAGAGAGTGTGCCTAGGAGAGATGCGTGGAGAGAATCGACGAGTGCGTGGGCGATGTGCACCCGCAGATGAGTGCGTATGAGGAGATGGAGTTCTGAGGGAAGAGGAACGGGAAACGGGAAGTGGGTGTTGTCGGCGATGGAGGGGTGGATGAGGGTGAGGATGGCATGAGTGAGGGTGGTACGAGAAGTACGAATGGACTGCATTGTGAGGGGGTGATGGTGGGTTGAGGACGGGGGCAATTTGGTGGACATTTAAATAGGATGCTGCGAGGAGCACGGATAGAAGCAAAAAGTAATCGTTCTTGATGATTAGAGACATATATACAATACAGAAGGGCGATCTTGCCCGAAACACTGGAGAACAACCGACGCCATCGTAACCCTAACCCCATTCTAGGTTCACCGTAAACCATGTCCTCCCTCCTCCGTCGTGGACTTACCCCACCCTGCAGACGAGCCATATCCACGCTTCCGACCCTCCATGTGAACCCACCCGACCCTGCTACGGAGTCTGCAGAGTTCGATGCCCGCGTCAACCGTCTCGCAGAGTACTTCTCTCGCCCACGCTTCGCCGACATTTTTCGACCCTACTCTCCCCGCGATGTCGCACTCAAACAAGGCTCTGCACCCGTCCTTCCCCTCCCTGCTTCCCTCCTTTCTGACAAGCTTTTCCGCATACTCGAGCATGCCAGCACAACTGGCCTCCCCGTTCACACGATGGGGGCCATCGACCCTGTCCAAATGACCCAGATGGCGAGCCACCAGCAAGCCGTCTACGTCTCTGGCTGGGCCGCTTCCTCTCTTCTCACCACCGGAAGCAACGAGGTTGGACCTGACTTTGGGTAAGCAGTCCACCTTGCCTCAGTCAATCCCGCTCACACGACCCAGAGACTATCCATACACCACAGTGCCGAACCAGGTCCAACGTTTGTTCCGTGCTCAACAGCTCCACGATAAGAAACACTACGACGAACGTATGTCCACTTCGCCAGAGGCACGCGCAAACTTGCCATACATCGATTACCTTCGTCCCATCATCGCGGATGCTGACACCGGGTACCTTGTCTCGGTGCTCTTCTTGGACGTGATGCTGACAGCTTGCTAGCCACGGTGGCCCGTCTGCTGTCATGAAACTCGTCAAATTGTTTGCCGAGTCTGGTGCATCTGCCATTCACCTCGAGGACCAACTCCACGGCGGGAAAAAGTGTGGTCATCTTGCCGGAAAGGTTCTTACACCTCCTTCAACACACATCTCTCGACTCGTAGCTGCTAGATTCGCTCTGGACATGTTGGAGTGTCCTATGTTGTTGATAGCGAGAACCGATGCCGAAAGTGGTAGACTTCTCAGTTCAAGCGTGGACGCCGGAGATCACCCGTACGTTATGATTTTCCTCTGTGTTTTCAGTCCAGTGATCGGTGATCTGTTTGAAAAATAGCTTTATTCTAGGCACGACGACGCCTGGTCAGCCTCTTGCCGAGGCACTCGCAGGTGCTGTGGACGCTGCTGATGCCGCGCGAATCGAGAAAGAGTGGGATGCTACCCATCCATTAATGACCTTTGACAGCGGTGAGTCGGTCTCTTTCCTTACATCTCGCTTGATTTACATCTACTTGGTCAGCTGTCAAACATGCTCTTCAGACCACCTCTTCTATATCCTCGCCCGATTCTGTCTTCGAACATTATAAGTCTCGTGTCCTGAGCAAGTCAAATTCGGAGGCACGGAAAGCAGCCAAGGAAATCCTTGGGAAAGACATCTTCTGGGATTGGGATCGTACGTGTGCCATTTCACAATGTTCTTGGTCCGGTTGCTTATGTACGATTCAAACAGTTCCACGCACTCCAGAAGGTTATCACCGCCTTCAGGCCGGTCTCGCCCCCGCTATGGCTCGTACAATCAAGTACGCGCCGTACGCCGACCTTCTTTGGCTCGAGACGTCGACACCCGATTTGGAAGTGGCACGTTCGTTTGCCAGGGAAATACGTGAACGGACGGGGCAGAAGAAATGGATGGTGTACAATCTTAGCCCTAGCTTCAACTGGCTGGACAGAGGTTTCACAAAGGATGACTTGCGAAACTTTATCTGGGAACTCGGAAAAGAAGGGTGAGCGCCGTCTTTTCGGCCCTGTTTCATATATTTTCCTAGATCGTGCTAATGTCCGAGTCCTATAGATTCGTCCTTCAGTTGATTTCACTCGCGGGTTTGCACAGCAATGCCGTTACAACTGGTATGCTTCGGTTCAAATCATCTATCATCTATCCTATATAATGCTCCGCAGCCGAGCTGGCGGAACGCTACAAGACCGAGGGGATGCTCGCCTATGTCGACCTCGTCCAGCGTAAAGAGAAGGAGATCGGTTGCGATGTACTGACGCACCAAAAGTGGTCAGGGGCCAACTACGTCGACTCCATCATTCAGACAGTTTCGGCAGGATCCTCGAGCACGTCCGCGATAGGCAAGGACTCGACGGAACACGCGTTCTGATGATTCCCACATGGTGTCTCCTGGTTGACATGTACCGAGGCTAAATGTATACCATGTACTCTTAGAATCTGCGCGTTTGAATCTTGCGTCTGGAAGATCGAGTCACGACGAGTACTGGACAGATGCACAAACGGATCTTGTGCAGATCGAAAGTGTTCCTTCCCATTTATGGACTCATGCAGGGTATTCGATCAGGATATGCACAACCACATCAAAGAATCCGCGGAAGACCAGAATATATGACATCAAACTATCCGAGAAACGGATGTAGAAGTTGGCTTGACTGAACCTTGTGGAAAAGCCGCTGGGGTAGGTTCTCCGAGGACGACGGTGCACTCTGCGGGACCTTGTTTATGGAGTTGGGTTTGGCATGACCGTCGACTTCTCGGAATCGCAAGAGAAACGGGTATTCCCGAAAAATGGAACTTGTAGGCTATTCAATCACTGGGACGAGCTTCTCGTGAGTTGTCGTTACGTGGCGACGAGATGAGCGACACACGCCGAAGTCGACGCTTGGACATGAAGTACACCATCCTCTGAATGGCGTCTTCTTCTGTTCGCCCTAGACACATAACTTGTCATAGACAAACCGGTGAGAACCGACAACGAACACGATCGTCGATATTCCAAGGAACATGGAAACTCTGACTACGTACAGAAGTCATATGAATAAATTTAGGAACTGACTTGCCGTTGGTCTCGAAGGAACTCGGCCCTTGCAAAGATCGGGGGCATCGAGAAGACACAGGTTAGCATTCCCCTTGTCAACGAATTCGATCATTCCGTAGTCGAATCAATGAAACAGATTGGAAATAGATATGGTCTACTTGCTGCAATTTCCGATACATCATCCCTGGTGAAAAAGGTTTAGGGGTGACCTAACAGAGCACCCTTTGAATCTGAGAAGGAATCGCAAACCGAGAACGGCTTGTTCGCGACTACTTACGCCTGTTCCCCTGGGATTGAAATGGAATCAAATAGATCACCAGATTCACCGTGACTCTTTTGAAATTCGTGGGAGACTACGTCGCTCTCGCTCGTGTGACTTTGAACATCCTCACGTCGAGCTCAGCATCTACCTGATCCGGAACCTGTAGTAATAAATTTCCGGTGGTATCGTGTGCAACCACTTCTATCGCTAACGTCCTTCCTGAGTCGTGAGGTCGAGTCATCAGTAGTCAGCGATTGCTTGTAGACGAATGATGCCACACCGATCTCGTCCAGAAAGTATGCCAACGTTTCCTCATTCCGTACAGTGAGTGCAAGAAGCGCCAATTGAGTGTGCTTTGATGAAAGGGCAGAAACAATGGTGTTCACGAGCGGAGGTACTAGCACAGGGTCGAATACCTGTCATAAGAAGCTAGTTACCATCCTTTTGAACTGCATTAATCAAAAAATACGTACGATATCTGCCCCAAGCACGATGCCTGCATTGGCTCCAAGGAACGACTTCATGCTTTCCTGATCCGACAATGAATCTAGCCAATCCAGTGACCCACAGCGCAGATTCGGGTGCGACGAAGATTTATCTAGGACGCATTGTGCATTTAGCCGGGAACAAATTGAAAGAAGTAAACATGTTGCAAAACTTACTACACGGTAGCCTGACATTGTTCTGACAGCGCGCAAGCACAGCAGAATTCACGTCAGTCAGATAGATAGAGGGCATATTGCGATCGGGAATTGCAGCGCGGAGTTGCAAGCTGGCGACCAGAATGCCGATGAATCCGGTCCCGCTCCCCAGTTCGAGCACATTCGTAGTGTCCACGAGGTCTGGTCGTCGAACGCAGCTGAGGAGAAAATGACGCTCGCTCGCTCTCGCGACTCACAAGGGTGCTGGATGAGGTACTGCGCCAAGACTAGGCTTGCTCGCCATGTTCTGAGGCCCGTTGTTCCCGCTTCGATAGTAGTACGTGATTCTAGAACAGTGATCGTCTCATAGCAGTCCTCGATCGGTTGTCCAAGTGTGTCAGGAAACGTCCAGTAGTGTGTGATGAACGAGTTGGATGGGGTCTCGGAACTGTTGGACGTGATAACATAGACATAGATTAATCCATGAACGATCAGTCGTCCTACCACCAAACAAGATGCGTACCGTGCATCGCTTCTCAAGGACAAATAATGTGCATACAGACACTCGTCGATCTCGTCATCCTGACAATGAGATGAGATGACCAGTATACGAGTTGATCAGCGCAATACCTCGTCACTTCGATTCAGGTTTTCGAGTTGACCAAGCGCCCACTTCCAAAAGCTTTGTTGGTATGACTCTGATGGTGGGTATTGTTTTAGATGGGGGTTCCGCAGTACCTTTCTCAACAAAAACGTGTGAGCAACATTGAAGGGAATGTCTAACGGAAAAGAGAGGTTCTTCACGGGTGTGAGAGCCGAGTAACGGAACAATAACGATAAAAGAAATTGTTCAAACGGTCTATTCGCTTCGTCCAGACGTTGCATCGTGACGATGGTCATCGTCGTATACGCGATAGAAAATAGTCCAGCCCTAAACATCACGTGATGTGTCACTGAAACGACCTGAATTTTGCAGGTCGTCCTTTGACTTAAATGATTCCTCGTTTGCACCGTGCATCGTCTGGGTTGCTCGTCTCGACGCGGGTGCATCGTAATGCACGGTTGACATTCTCTTCATCGGCAATCTGTCTTCTCCGTAGACTGCCGCAACGCTCATCCGGAGCGCGTGCCGACTGGGAAGCAACGGACCATCGACGGAGAGAAACAGAGGACGAGGTTGAGGAGACCAAATCCGATGCCGACGAGCGCGAGGAGGATGAGCAGCTTAACCGGTGGCTTCTCGCGGGCGAAGAAAAGGTGAACGAGTCTGCAATCCGTTCCTACAAGGACCCTTATGGTCACTTTTGCAAAAACGTCGCTCCCTCTTTCCGGGAAGCCTCTCCTCGTAACTGGCTTGGTCGCGATGTGGTGAGAACAATCTTAAATATATCGGTGGACGTAGCTCATTGTCTGTAAAGCCCTTTCCTCTGAACCCATCCTTCAAACCTCCGGTTCCACTCTCAGACGAGCTCCGGGCTCGGTTATACCGAGCTTACATGATTAACCCCAAGTTAAATTCCGTTCGTGCCCTCGCTGCCAGACATAACTTGAGCATCAAACGCGTCGATGCGATACTAAGATTAAAAGGCATGGAAGAAGCGTGGAAAAAGGTACCTCTCGTTTAACCTAAGGTTATACGTCACCAAAATTGATTTGTTGTGTCTGATGGTTCATTAGGAGGTGAGCATATTTCTCTAAGATGTTTTCCGTTTCGCACAGATATGATGATACACATATCATTCGCGTATTTTCTGAGCTCGCGGCGCCTTACATCGTCACAGGACGTGATTAAACTTTTTCAACCCCATCTGAACCCAAACACCTTCGGTTGATTCTTCAACTTGCAAATATCCATGCTGATACAGTTTGGTTTCGACAGAACAAACCCCTGCAAACGGGATTCACGAGAGGGATGGAACACCTACTTGGCGTAGCAGAAACCACCAAGAGTAGGGAACGGGATGTTGATGAACTTCTTGAAAATGATCGTACCGGAGAGCGTGATCAATCCGATTCCCATGATCGATATGACGTTGAGCAGGCGGATTTGCAAGACGAGGTTGAAGGCGACAACAAGGCAAGACAACGTTACCAAAGACTCTTTTGGGAGAGCGTTGGAGAAGGCGAGGTTTGTGATCTCAGGCAGGGCTCACTCCCCTGGTTGCTGATGATTGTTCCAGGAACCTATCATGGCTGATGCGCTCGCGTCCCAACGCGGTGCTGCCCTGGCGCGTTCCAAGTCCAATGGCAAGAGAACCCTCGTTGAACGCGCGCCTGGTCGACCCGCCATTTTGTTCATCGATGTTGGCAATGCGTTTATCGACGAGAAGGAACAGGCACGACGAGAGCGAGAATGTGCTCGGAGATCCACGCTGAAAGCACAGAAGCGGATGCGAAAACACGGCGTACAGGCTTGACTATCCCTACTTAGCGTCTCGTAATGACATCTAATACCTTGTTTACAAATAAACATCAACACAAAGTCTGGTCTGATAACTTGGAACGCGATTTGCAAGTCCATCGTATCATACATTTCTTCAAAAATGCAGCGAGGTCTTCCAATGGTATAAACGTTGTCAATCGCTCGCGACGATCGTCTAATTCCGTTTTCTAGCAACCTACTGTGGTCCTTCTCCGGGAGGGCACCGACACCTCGCAGGGCAATCCACAATTGCTCTCCAATATCTCCGCATGTCTTGCAGTCGCCCAGACGCTCTCCAGCACGCTCGGGCCTCGTGGGATGGACAAACTGATCGTGAACGAGCGTGGAGAGGCTCAGATCACGAATGATGGCGCAACCATCCTCAAACTTCTCGACATCGTCCATCCAGCTGCTAGAACCCTGGTTGATATCGCACGTGCTCAGGATGCTGAAGTTGGTGATGGAACCACCAGCGTTGTCCTCCTTGCCGCACAACTCCTCAAAGAAGTGCGTGGATACATCGAAGAAGGCGTCAGCCCCCACATTATCATGAAGGGATTCCGCAAAGCATCGCACTTGGTAGACGTCGTATCTGTCGCGTCTTACCGCGTCTTACACCTTTACAGGCCGCTGAACGCGTGAAAGAGATCCAAATCAACGTTGACAAGAGCGATCCCGAGTGAGTCAAGAACCTCCTTTCTAACAAACTCTCCAACCATCTTGCTAGCCACTTCCACTCCCTCCTCCTCAAATGCGCGTCAACATCAATGTCATCAAAACTTATCCACTCCGAGAAGCCCTTCTTTTCAAACATGGTCGTGGATGCCGTTCAGTGTCTGGACCAAGATGATTTGGATGAATCGCTCATCGGCGTTAAGAAGATCCCAGGTGGTGGCATGCAAGATTCGCTGTTGATACGAGGGGTCGCTTTCAAGAAAACTTTCACATACGCGGGTGCAGAACAGCAGCCAAAATCGTTCAGAAATCCGCTTATCCTCAGTTTAAACGTGGAACTTGAACTCAAGGCTGAGAAAGACAACGCCGAGGTTCGCGTGGAGGCAGTTTCGGACTACCAGGCAATCGTTGACGCAGAATGGGAAATCATTTACCGGAAACTCGAGGCCATCGAGAAGACCGGTGCAAAAGTCGTGCTAAGCAAGTTGCCGATTGGCGATCTAGCGACGCAGTGGTTCGCAGACAGGGACATTTTCTGTGCAGGTCGTGTTCCCGCCGGCGATCTTCGCAGAGTCTGCCAAGCCGTTGGTGGATCTATTCAATCAACCTGTTCGGATCTCGCTCGGGAGCATCTTGGTACCTGCGGTTCCTACGAGGAACGGCAAATTGGTGGCGAACGATACAACATCTTCGAGGAGTGCCCCAAGGCAAAGACATGCACTCTGATCCTTCGTGGCGGCGCGGAGCAGTTCATCGAGGAGGTTGAACGCAGTCTTCATGACGCCATTATGGTGGTCAAGCGTGCCATTCGGAATGGCGACGTGGTTGCTGGTGGAGGTGCAGTAGAGGTAGCGTTTCATATACTCCAAAAATACTATGGTGGGGTTAAACGACCTACAGATGAATGTCTCCGCGCATATTCGGAAACATGCACTCTCGATCCCAGGAAAGCAACAGCTGATCCTGACCGCTTTTGCGAAGGCGTTAGAGATCATTCCTCGCCAGATTTGCGACAATGCAGGGCTCGATTCTACGGACATATTGAACAAGCTCCGCATGAGACACGCCGCCGGTGACAAGTGGCACGGTGTTGACGTCGACGGAGCTGAAGGCGTGAGGGATAATATGGAGGCATTTGTGTGGGAACCCTCTCTTGTGAAGCTGAACGCTATCAGCAGTGCTACAGAAGCAGCTTGCTTAATTCTCAGCGTTGATGAGACGGTGCGAAATCCGCAGAGCGAAGCAGTGCGTTGTCCCCCTCAGTGCGTGGTGGCTCGTTCTAATGAAATGCTTGACTAGCAAAACGCCGGTCCACGGGCACCACCTGGCGCAGCCCAACGGGCTCTGAGAGGCAGGGGCAGGGGCATACCTAGACGATGACGTGACGTGACTTGGCGAGGATGAATCCGAATGTCCCGAATGTTGTGGACACAGCGTATCACCTGTCCAATACGCAAATGCTCAAAACGTTTGACATGTGAACCGGAAAATATGCTCGAAGGCAACAATTGTGAGAATCTGGCTTTCTTCTCGTGGCCAAAGAATGATTCCGGTTCCATGGACTGGCAAGCGCAACTCGTCAGCCTGGATGATAACATTCTTATTCATGCCGCTCTGCCCACCTGTGGACTCGGAGGCTACTGTCCTACCCTACATTATGGACATGTCTGTCTTCCAGTCATCTCCAGTATAATTAAAGATCTACAATAGTACTTGGGGTATGGCATAGCGTGAATCAGTACAGTACAGCATCGTGTCCGTTTGCAATCAGTGGGTTTAGCTATGGGTCTTGATGGCTCCACAAAAGCGGCACGACCAGAGTTCGTGGGGTATATCCCTTTCTCCGCATGTTGCACATGCCCACCCGAATGAAGGGTCGATTGGCCGCACTGCAAGGCATGCGTCACACTGTAATGCCAGTTCTGTATTGACCAAGGTGCAAGTGGGGCAAGTCCACTGTCCCTCCACGAACGAATTCAGAGTGGTCCCCGTATGACTTGGGGTCGAGGCGAGCTGCGGGCGTGACGTGCTTGAGCTGGAGCCCGAGGTGCTGTAGGTGGCAGAGTCATCATTGCCATTGTTCGTCAAGTCAATCGCCTCATCCACCACACTTAATTTGGCAGCTTTGGCAGCTTCGCGCAACGCCAGTGGTCCTGACCCGCAGGCCACCTCATCTCGCTTTCTGCGTTCAGCAGCCTGGGAAAGGTAGTCATGGAAGAGATATTATTGGATTTGGCAAAGAGTAAGCTTACACGAGCCGCGAGTTCACGGGGACTCAATCTTTCGAGTGCACTAGACCTCCCGCCGAGCCTGCCGCCGCCTTTGGTAACTGTCTCTGTTTTGTGTCGCCTTTCCGCGGCTTCTAGGGCCCGAACCCTGGCAAGGTTGGGTGGGAGATTGTGCGAAACACCAGCACCCAATTTGTGACCGGGAGAGAAGAAGCCCTCGCCTGCATAGCCGGAGCGCTGAAGCGCGTCGTACTCATCCTCGAGTTCGGCGAGAAACTTGTAGAATTTCTCGTCGTGGGGTCCATGCACGTTATGTGTGAGCTAGCAGAAGGCTTATCAGTCAATGGACGGTCTCCTGAAGAAAGCTCACCTCGTGCAACATTGTTCGTACCACCGCATCCTCTTCAAGAAAGGTATCAAGGGCCCATGCTGGACGTAACCTCAAAAGGATCTTTTCGCCGCCGTTTATGTCTTGAGCGAGGCTGGTTCAGCGTGATCGATGTGCGTTAAGTGCTTGCAACTCACTCAGTCCTACAATTCGTTTCCTTTAGCGTAATATGTAGGATCTTCAGGACGGTTTTGACTCACCAACTAGATTCTGACTATCGGGAAAGAACTCGGCGAGTGTAGGAAGGACCCAACCGTGCTTTCGCATGATGGGCTTCACGAGTGACGCCACGCGTTGCAACATTGCCAAGGCGCGATCGGCCTTGGGCATATCTTTGATGTGAGTGAACGACCTGACGAACGTATCAACCATGTTGAAAGAAAGAAAGCTAGAGTAGGGTATCGAGAAGAGACCCGCTCTTGTAATGCTGCGGTGCTGACGCGTCTCGACATCGTAGCCCCTGATAAAGATTATTAGTCATCACCTTAGTGGAGGTCGCCTTAATTTGAACGCTACATGGGCGAAGATGAGAACCAACCTTGGTTAACGGCTGCTTGTCCCGTCCCTGAACTTGTACGCATTATGACACATTAATCAGAGTCTATGTGCTCTCTAGACCCGCAGGGCTCGGCGCTGACCTGGAAGAGTCGAGCTCGGATTCTGTGTCTATCATCATGTTCAAGTTGTGGTGGACGCAGTCATGGTGTTACAAGATCGCCCCACCCCGTCTGGGTAATGGATCGACTCGACTTTGGGACCAGGAATTCGCCCATCTTGCCAGCGGCATAGGTGATGGAATTAGGCCTCTTTAGGTCACATTTCATTTCGGAAAAGAAAGCGACGAGGACCCTGTCTACACGTCAACTCCTCGTTAAAAGCTGGGAGAATGGGAACTTGTCGTCCCCATCTCGATGCACCCGTCCTCCGTGGTTATTTTCTAACCTCTGGTGTGTATATTCACGATGAGCCTGGTCCCTCCAGGCACTGCGCTTTTCTATGATATCAACCTATACGCCTCCGCTCAAGGTAATTTGATCGCCTCCTTCGCATCTCTTCTACCGAACGTCGCTCCCATCAGTTGCCGTTACATGTGCTGTTCTATACGACCACGGTAAGCCCGATGCACGAATTGGTGCTTTTTTTCACCATTGCTTCGGACACAGCTCTCGCTATCGGGCGCGAGGTGAGTGACGCCTGGATTGCGTTGAAATGTGGCTGAGCCTATGGGATAGGTAGAGCTCATATGGGTGAGCAAGGGGATTACGCGCGGGCACCCGTATTGAACAACCACTATTGCAGATGAAACCTCTGTCTCTTGTAACAGTGTTATATGTGATAGTGAGCAAATTAAAGGTGCTCGAAGGAACTCTGCCCTAATGTTTTCCTTAGGAAAGATACCTGGGCGATGTTGTGCTTATGTATGTCTCGGCGCGTGTACGTTGGTTCCGTGTCTGAGACTTGTTTTGTACGCTACCCAGAGTCAGCTTGTGTTGTGAGTTTTGTCACGCACCATTGGTTGGGTGATCACCACACCGAACTATTGGAACAGTGTGTTTTTCGGAGTCCATGTCTGAGCAGGTAAGCTTCGAGTCTTATATATTAAGCCCTGCTGAGGACTTTCAAGGAGTACGTGGACGTGTTTAAGATTATAGCGCTTGACATATTCAACATTCTCTCTCGACCAGATGTACGATCCTTGCTCGGTTTAGCCGTCAGCAGTTCATTTTTTGGCAGGCATACAACTTTTCGAGGTCCGTGCATGGGGAGCGCTTGCATATTCGTGGGCCACACAAGGTTTCTGACTTTCCGCCAGCGGAACATTTACGCAACTGACGTTTTCTTCCCTGCACAGCAACCATGCAGCTCCGCATATATGCAATGTACAGTCGGTCTAGACGGATCCTGATCCTTCTGCTCTCGCTATTCTTTTGTGAAATCGCCGCCATCTCGTTCATAATCTGGCGGGAAATTGGTCCCCATAGTCCTCTCGAAGGTCTGTCGAAACTCTCTTTTCCTTCCGGTTCCAGATCTCATGTCAGGGTATTCCAGCCGTCAGCACATTTATCCCCGGAGAGCATTTTTGCACGTTCTCTGGTATCAAGAGAAACTTTATGTACATCTTCATTCCCTTCCTTTGTTTTGAATTTTGTCTCTTTCTATTGGCCCTACCCATGCTCGTCAAGAGCACGAAACGCAACAAAGTAATCTACGATGAAACTGGCCACCGGGTAAGCTCGTTCGCGGGCATCTTGGTCCGCGACAGTCTCTGTTATTTTTTCGTGTGAGTTGATGGTGGACCGGGGCAGCGATGAACTGATGTCAACTGTTGATGGCAGGAACCTGGTCGCCTGTGCTGTTGTCATGGGCCTGTGGCAGGGCGTCACCGTATGTTATCCCTCCCAAGTCGGCCTGTGTATATGTGCCACCACACTCACCTTTGGTTTTGTTTATCCAGGAGCTGTATGCAAATATATGCGTCCCGTTTGTCATGCTCCTCGAAGTGCTCGTCGGGACGAGACTCATCCTCGGCTTTCGCGAGCGATATGCCCAACCAGATGTGGACCCTGCCATTTCGGGGAGATCCAGTTCCCTGCACTTTAGAGGAGACGAGATCCAAATGGACCCGCTCCGCATTTCCGTGCAATGTCAAATCGAAACGATCGTCTTCACAGATCCTGGGACATGACTGGATGAAATTATTTGTTTATTAGACAACTTGCAAGGAGTATAAAAATACAACTAGGTGTGCTTGTCCTTTGAACAAGACTAGTAGACGCTAGTATCTGTAATTGAGCAATGGCATGCGGATGCAGAAAATGAGGATGCCAAGTAATCCAGCAAGTGTTGGGGCTTTACGAAGGAAGGTGAGTGTTCTAAGCAAGATTAATGCAGCACCGATACAGTGAAAACGTCTGAATGGTGATGACGATGATGACACAAGGATGGCAAATGGATGCAAGACGGAAAGCAAGGAGCGTGGGATCCTGTCAAATGAGACGGACGTGTAGCAATGAGAAAATCGTGCAGAGATGGGTATCAGAGGGAGACAATCATGCAAAGTCAGATGGTCGTGGCAGTCATGAAACGTGGACTTCCTCATCGACTTTGGTGGCGCTGTACACCCTGATGGAGCGCACAAGGTCGAGTGTCTCACGTGGGAACAAAGGTTCCGGTGGCGTGCTCAAGCCTCCAGAGCCCGTACGAGGACGTGGTTGATGTTGATTGGAGTCCTCGAGGGAGTTGCGAGATGTATTCAATCGAGGGGTCGTGGCAGGGGCAGGGTGGGAATCAGGGCACTCCGATGACCAATTAAACCGTCGTCGGCGGAAACTAGAGGGATTTTAAGTCCCTTAATCATACAGTCTGATGCTATGCCACGTACCTCTCATAATCCCAAACAAGATCGTCGACCATTTCCTGGTCAAAGGGTATGCTCTGTTCTCGAGCGATATCTTGAAAGAACTCGGTTAGCGCGGCCTTGCATCCGATGAGGGAATGCAAGTGTTTGCATGCGTGCATTTCGAGCTCGAAAGGGGTTGTAGGGATGAACGTAGCCGGCCAAAGAATGAGGCCGGGAGACTGGGCAGGGTAGAAGTGGGATGACTGGGATGACGTGGGTTTGGTTCCGAGGTGACCAGTAAGTTTGGCGTTGACGGTCTCAGAAACCATGGAATGATTGGAAAAGCTTTCTTCACTAGAACGGTCGCCTTTCGTGCGCTGTCTCTTTTCCTTCTCCTTGTGATAGTCCCGCTCGACGTTCGCCACCCATTTAGCAAAGTCCTTACCGGCTTTCTTTAGACCGGCGCTACCCTGACTCTCCGAGCTTCCGATGGAAGAATCATCAGAATCCTGGCTCAAAGGTGGCGCTAGGTACAAATTGAACTCGTGAAGTCTGCTTTGGTGGTATCGCCCAAAAACCTTGTCAATGACCTCGCCAAAGAACTTGCCTGGCCGTGGATGTATGGAGAACCTACGAGACAGCATGTCTTCAAAGAGCTTCTCTAGGGCTTTGGAGTTGTCTACGTTGTGATTCCAGTCGACGACGGGATCATAGACAGGTTGGGGGGGAAGGACATCTATCTCGACGAGAGAGGAAAGACGGCTCTTGGTGCTCACGAAATCGTCGTCGTCGTCGTCGCCATCTACATCGCCGTCTTGCCGCTCATCGCCTGTGTTCTCACCTGACCTGTCGTCGTCGTGGAACAGTGAAGACGGCGAGTGCGCACTTGGAGTGCCATGATCCGACGGCCGTGGTGGGTGCTTGGTGTACGGGAAGTGTAGGTAATCGTCGATCAGTTCGAGGCGTCCACCTTGTGCCAGGACTCTCCTGACTTCTGATAGAACATGTTCCCATCGGTCGTAAGGGATACAGAGCGATAGGTTGGCCATTCTCACGAGATCGAACGTATTCTTGGGGAATGGGAGTTTATATTTAACGCTGCGCGGATCAGTAAGCAGTAAGTGAGACTGCAAGCAGAACGCTCACAAATTGCCCCGTTTCCACTGTACGTTGCTCGGTGACGTAGCACCGCCACGCAATCGGGCGGGATCAACAAGATCAAACCCGATGACCTGGGAAGATGGCCAGAACTCCGCCGCTTCCACTGCCCACCCGCCCTGTCCACAGCCAAGGTCTAAAATGGACCTTGGAACGGCGTGTGGGAAATCATGAAACGAGGGGGAATGGTTACGATTGAGACGCTTCAACAGAATTTCCGAGAACTTGTCACTGAATAAGGGTCAGAGGGAGAAGAGGACGGATCGCGTGAGGAGAACATACTTGTCTAGAAGGGTCCTGTCGTAGGCAAGCATATAGGGAGCATCGTCACGCGAATATGGATGATGCTTCATTCCACCTCGCACGATGAAGCGATCCTGTTCTTCAAAGGCATCTATGGAGGGATCGCGTGCCTTGGACCGTGGCGAGTAAGAGGGTGGTTGCATATGAAGAACCTGATCGTCACGCGGAATGCGAGGCGAGAGACCAACCACAAAAGGGTCGAGGTCTGGGGGAGAGGAAGAAGTCATGGACTTTTTCTTCTTCCTCAGGAAGCTCTTGATGACGCCATCGCGCTTTGGGGACCCTCGAGTGGCGTCGGGATGACTGTTGATGGGGGCAAGCGGATAACGCAAGTCTGCAGCGGATGGCTTTCGGCTGAAGGGCTTGGATATGGAGGACTCCTTCCCCATTATGCTAAAGTAACCCGAGTCGACGCTGATGAGGGAACGGGTGCGACGATGGGGATCGTCGTCGTAGTGTGAGCCAGGGGAATCGAAAAGGAGAAAGAAGGAGGAACGAGGGGTGGAATGTAAGCTGTCGGTGGGGGTTTCGTCGTCTTCTGTCGATTGGAGAAGGGGGAACGGTATAGACAGGCGATGTGGCATGTTGAGGTATAAGACTTGGGCGCTGGGTCAAAGCGACGGGTGAAAGGGCCTTTGTGTGTGTGCTGGGGACAAAGGGATATGACGGACACGAGGTGGAGTGGAGTGGAGGAGGAGGACGTGCTTTGTTGACGGGGATGGCTGGGAAGACACTGCATCCTAGTAATAGCCATCCGGAAGACCAACTATCGCCGACCAGCGTAGCATGTGTCATTCATTCATCAACGCTGATCCCAACAATTATACGCCACGCAAATGCCGACGTTGAAACCTGCTCAAAGCTCGCTCAACAACTCAGAGACAACAGAGAATGCCCACCTTGGCGAGCACACGTTCATGGAAACAAAGCCATGGCCGCAAATAGACTACAAAGGCAAGATCGTGCACACGCACCGGGTGATGGCGATGAGGGTGCTAACCTCCAAAAAGGCTGTACGTTTATACGACGGAAACACCGCATGATTCCCCGAGCCGGTGTGTGGTCGCTCCTTTGTGTACCGTCACCGACAATCACCACTGGGGTGAGAGCGGGCATAACATCCACAATGGGATGCATACGTCCGTCATCAGTCATATAGTAAAGTATGTGGTCGAAATGACACTATCGATTCTCAGGACAAAGAGTCGCTCTAGCCGACGCCACCAAAATTATGCGCATACATCCAAGAACGTGATACACCCGCCCCAGCGGCGAGGGATAAGGAAACATGAAAGTCCGATTTCAATCTTCATCTTTGCGCGGTGGTGGACCGCAAGGCTGGAGCATCCGCTACGTGAACATGTTAGCGACACGGGATTGACAGCCCCACGAACCATACCTCTGTCATCTCAAATTTTAATCGTCCAATGGCTTCCCCATCAGCAATGGCGAGATAGGATGTCAACGGGGGGTGGCCAACGATGGTCGAGAGCGTGTCTCGGTGATGGTGAGTCACCCAGTCACTGCGAGCATCCATCAGTCCTGCGTGCAGTAGAGTCAGCGTGTGACCTACTATTTAGTCAAGTCGGCATGACCTTGAGAGCCATGATATCAGTAAAACGTCGTTCAAGAAAGTCGAATACACGCCTGTTCCGGTGTATCTGGCATGCACTTGTGATTCACGTTAGCATCAATGTCAGTCCAGAACTTCCCCGAACTCACGGTGTTCCAGCTGCGTGTTTGCAGTGTATCGTAACTCGGACGACTGTCAATAATGTCAGAAAGCGGCGAGGCCAACGAGCACGAGAACCTTGCCATGGTAGTGTCTGTAAAGGGTGACACCGCCACCAGCCATCACCTTTTCATGTCGACCGGCACCACGAAAATACGCGCCAGACTCGCCAAACTCGACAAGTCGCTCGACGAGCTCGAAGCACAACTTGAACCATTGTTTGCCCAATCTCTACCTGAAACGCTCCTCGCTCTCGACACCATTCAGCAGGCGAAATTGCAAACCATCATACCCTATGTCGTGTACGATCTCGTCTTTGGTAAGTCAGCGTGTTCAACTCGACCCCGGGCTGACGTGCGTGCAGTGTATTTGAAAAGTCGCGGTATGGACCCAAAGACACATCGTGTCGTCGCCGAGCTCGTGCGTGTTCCCTCATTCCACATTCATATCATGTCAGCCAACGCACACCCAGGAACGCGTCCGCCAATACTTTGACAAGATCAAGCATGCAGAAGACGTCAATCAAAAGAGTATCTCCATACCCATCTTATGCCCGACATTTCTCTGACCCTGACTCAGGAACACACGGGATAGACAAGGCAGCCGCGGGTCGATTCATCAAACATGCCATCGCCCAGGCCAAGAACGCGCAACTAGTCGACGAACCGGAAGATACGGATGCGGCTCCGATCCCAGCGAGCTCCAGTTCCAACCACGAGCGTGTCCCAATCAAGGTCACCAGCAAGATGATGGCGCGTGCAGAGTATGAAGAAGCACTCAAGGAACTAGGGAGCGAGGAAGAAGACGATCTCGAAGTATTTGATGAAGGAATAGCTATCGAGGACGATGAAGCGATGAATACAGATGATGCACCTCAAGAAACTATGTCTGCCGGATTGGACAAGGGGAAGGGACGGGCGTCGGACGAGGAACAGTCCATGGCGGAGGAGGCCCCCGCGTTGAGGTATAAAAGGCCTCGTGTGGATCCCTTTTCTGGCGAGCCTGCTTACGTTCTTTATCCCTCACTCGGGTCCTGACGGTGTGCCACAGGGTACGACAATCTGTCGCTTTCCGAGTCAACCCAGATAGCAGACCAAGGCGAGACACCGACGCAGTCACCATTAGTCAATGATCTTCGCAAGGAGTGTCCATCTCGAATGCGGAAGATCGAGAGGCAAAAGAGTTGCGAAAAAAAGGGCAAGCGTAAAGCTAAAAAAGCCATAAACTCGTGAGGCTCGTAGGACGCTTTCCTCCTGCCCCGCGTTTATACATTGATTTCCAACTAGATACACGAAAGTAGATCCCCTACTGGTTTGTGGTGTGTAAGTTTCGGACTGTCAGTAGATACAAAAAAGACGATGAATGATACTAAAGCGTACAGTTCAAGATAAAGATACACATTATGATCGACATTACATTATCACGCACCCCTCGCGATCGCCGTTTTCACCAGGCGTATTGTTCCCAGAAGACCCTCGACTACTCGATGTCCACCACCTCATCCTCCCCGGAAGCTTCCAACTGTCCTCGGGCTCGCTCACCTGCTCTGACTCGCTCTGCGCCTTCTTGTTCGCCTTCTTCTTGCGTTCCCTGGCGTGCCGGACCGCGTCGACGGTCTGCCAGCTATAAAACGACTTGATCACCACCCTCTTCTCGTCACACTCGTCCTGTCCGATTTTGAGATCCTCGCCGTCCCGCCCATCCAAGTAGCCAAGCTTCCTCGCCTCCCACGAGCGCCACCCCTTGCGTGGGCGTGTGTTTGCCACCACATCCTTAACAGCGCGTTCCCCCACTGAGCGACAATCCACGACAACCAGCCCCGCGTCGTTGATGCCCCGTTCGCGGACCTGTCGAACAAAGTCTTTGAGCACCGTCCCCGATATGGACGTGCTGTCGGCTTCCAGAACCCGCAGTCGCGGACAACCGCGAATGAGCGCCTTGAACGCCTCGTTGGTCAGATTGGTCGCGCCTGACACGGTCAGATGTTCCAACGCATGACCAGGCTGCGGTGGTCCTGTCAACTTGGATAGAGTCAAGTCCCCCGCCTCAAAGGCGGGGTCCGGTGTGAGCGCCTCGAGGACTGCATCCGTGATATCGGAGGCGTCTTCCAGGTCGACTTTCCGAATGAACGGTGTGGTGCCAAGGAGATGTGCAAGGCCATCGTCCTTGAGCGTTTGCCCGATTCCTGCGAGTTCGAGCAATTCCAGACGGGGAACCGAATGAGCGAGGTTCGAGCAAGCGATATCCGTGAGCATGGTGCAGTCGGACAGCGAGATATGCCGGAGGGCCGTCACGCGTCGTCTATACCGACGCCAGTCCCTTGGATCCCTTCCCGCTTGCCGAGACGTCAACGAAACGGTCTCTCCGGATCCTCCCTGCTCCTCTGTACAAGACACGAACGCCTCCAAAGCGGAGTTGTGCAGGCTACGACAGTAGCTCAGATCAATGATTTCAAGATGAGGTGCGGCCTTCCCCAATGTCGCCAGCGTGTCGTCATCGACCCCTGAAAGTCCACATAACCTGAGTTCCTTCAGCGCGAGGCAAGCGCCTCGTGCCGTCACCGCAGCTCCGTATGCACAAACGCCGTCTCCATCTATGTTTGCACACCGGCTCATATTCAGTGACGTAAGATGCGGGCAAAGCGCAAGCACGTCAAAGGTGGCGTTCGTGACGGCCCGCAGGCCCTTCACGTTCAAGCTACGCAGGAATGGTGATCGGACAAGGAGACTATGAAGCGACTGCGTCGTCAACGCAGCACATCCTTGCAAGGTGATCGCGGTTAGCTGCGTATATGTGAAGTTTACGGTGGGTGGGGAGCGGATGCAGAGGTCTCCTGCCATATCGATCAGCGTAGTTGGTGGGAGGTACGCGTGTCCCGATAGGTCAAGGTTCTTTATGAACGGGCCCGAGAGTTCGACGAGAGAAGCAAGGAAGCTGGAAGAAGTGGCAGGGAACGCCCGCAGATCAACATCTCGCCAGAGTTGACCATCAAAGACCAAGGTGCGCCATGATTTGGATACCTGACCTTATGATTGATTCATTGGATCCATGGACAGGAATCAACTATAACCCACCCGGCTCAGCCTGACAAGTTCCCGCATCGCACGGTTTCGGCCAACCCAGCGATTTTTCGACGAGCCTGCTACCAGAACCGACCACTTGCCACCGCTCTTCAACCGTTCGTGATCCGCTTCATGGAGCGAGGTCAACGCAGAGAGTACACGAAGCTTAAGTTCTCTTGGCAGCATCTCGTCGAACAAATCTCGAGCATGAGGCAGCAGAGGCATAACATCATCTTCGACGTTCACTTGGGGGACGATGTCGAACTCAGACTTTGGGAACGGGGACGAAAAAGAACGACCCTTTCCCCTCGAATTCACGACGCCATCCGAGCGATGATTTTCGGGACACCAGAAGACGTCTACATCTGGCGCTGCCACAGGCATAACGCCCACTTCCATACCGGGCCGGGGTGACGACGTCCGCGTAACGTCCTTGGCTTGCCATGGGAAGAGGCAGTTGCCCGCTTGAATCGGCATCAGGTCATTTCCCATAGGGTCAGCAAGGTCATCTGCCGTCGCTGTGGCATCCCCCTTGTTTCTAGATAGTAGTCTGCGTGCGAGATTGACGGGGGCCTTGGAAGACGCGGCGAGTTTGATTCTGATTTTCGACATGGATGGAGTGGCGGAGTTGACGGAAAGGTTGGATAGGGACCTCGTTCGATAAGGAACTTGGGTGAGCGTAGGAGGGTCGTCTGCCTGTGGAACGGTACTCTCTATCGAGCTCGAGGGAGAGTGAGTCGAAGAAGTTGTAGAGAGAGAGGCACAAGTGGACCGATACGAGGAAGGGCCTGGGGTGGCCCACTCGTCGATATTGTAGCCCAAGCCAGAGGGCGAAAGCGACAGGGGAGGCAACGTGGGAGGATGCTCCTTTGCTTTGCCTTTGTCGGTCAATGAGGCAGAGGTGCTGTCTGGGTGCTGGATGTCATCACATGAAGCGGACGGGCCGGGTAGATTAGATAGTGGTGCGGGATCGTCCATGGGGTGAAGAAACGGTGGGGATTCGATCACGAATGAAAGCGATGGAAGAGAGAGGAATGGCAAACTGGGTGGACCGGAAATGTAGATCGGTATGGGGTCGACGCCGCCCGGATCCGAGGGATCCGAATGCTCCGAGTGGACTTGATGGGGGATGGACGGGTGGGCTGAGGGTGTACAAACGGGCGAGGGCGAAGGCGAGGTGGATGGGGTTGACGAGGGCTTAAATGGGGGTTGGTCATTGACCTCTCGAGGGTGCTTCATGAGGCCAAGCGAACAGAAAAAGTAGATAAGACGAGGGCTAGCTCGTCTTGGCCACGTCTGAGAAGACGGTACAAGGATAAATGCAACGATACGCTATCACGATGCGGTGGGTCGCTTGAGCAAGCTGTAAAGAGATGACTCAGGGGTCAGACCTTGTACCTTTTGATAGCGTTGCCTCCTCAACCAGGGTTGTAATTCACAATCAACGTCGTGGATCACAAACTAGAACGTGAATATGCACAGAACCATCCCAAGACACGACAACCAACAGCAAACGCTTGATACCACCAAGTCAAAACCTTTTACTAATAAGAATAGGGAACATGCGCAGGTTGCCAAACATGGTACAAGATGAAAACGTGCAAGTTCGACGACGGGGATGATCAACGGAATGGATGGAAGGGGGAAAGGTCAGGTAGCCACTGCTCTGGGATTCTCCTTTGCCTTTTTCCAGTTGGCAGTGGCAAGTTTGAATCTGCTCGGGGAGTAGGGCCCATCAGAGCAAGACACGTTTTGCATGAGAAATGACCCACCTCTCTTGATGGGGCATGTCAGGTTCGGACTCTCTCAGCCGCGCCATTTCAGATTGCATGAATTTGTTAAAGGCGCTCAGTTTCTTTCGTCCACCGCCCCCGGCCGACGACTCTGCGGATAGGTTGCATTATGACCATCAGAATGGCGACGAGTGAAACAGACATACTCGTCTTCTTTGGTGGCTTCTCCGCTGTTGGCTTTCCTTCTGTTGCACGTGGAGGCATCGCTGGGTTCGAGTGCGAGGGTGACTGCCCTGATGTCGTGACGACGGGAAAATTTGAACCCTAGAACGCACAGACCAGTTACAGGGGCGGTTCCGGAACGCGACGACGACACGAACGGGTCAAGCGAGTGAGAAGCGGATTGATAGACCAGCAGACGAACCTACGTACCTATAAGAGTAAAAAGTGCGAAAGAGGATGGGGAAATGCAGCTAGAGTGGTAGACCGTAGAAGGGAGGAAAGGTTCATGTTGGCTTGCGTTGACCCGGACCTTATAATATGAGCAAGTTCAAGTTTGGCCGTCTCTCTCGAGGACCCGCTCATGAAGACCCCAGACACACCTCGTACCTAAACACTTTCAAAGTGACCCATCTTAACTTTTCTGTTGCCAGTCCAATTAAATTTCGAGAAACGTGGATCACTCGCGATTGCGGCCTGTTTCGCCTGGTTGGACTCGCCAATATTCCGTACGTCTTCGCGCGAGCTAGCTCAGAGTCAGTGGTCTACTGCCGCATTAATCGAGGCAGGTCATAATTCGGCCGCCCAGGATACCCCCTTGGATCTATTCGCACCCGCTTGAATTGAATTGAATTGATTCAATACCCGCGTCTGCTTCTCAAAGCCATCAATCTGTTCTCGTCGAATCATCATCGTCGGTCGGGCACAAAACCCGGCTGCATCTCGTTCTCTTCTATTGGCGGGCAGCGCATCCTGTAGATGAGACAGCGCGGGAGACAAGACGAATCAAAATATTGCACCCGTCATCTCAGCTAGGACAGGCACGTCGTAACGTAGCCATATCCCTACACGAGGCATCGAGCCTACGGTCCTTTACTTTCCAGACCCTCTTCCCCCTTCGTTGGCCATGCTCTCCACCAAGCTTGCACCACTCACGATCCCAGTGGTGGCGATCAAGAATTTTCGACCTGCGTTACTCAATACACGTGCCTCTTAAATGTGTGTAGAACACGCTCGTACCTTTGTGTTGCCGACTGACCCACCTCAGTGCTGCAATTTCGGTATACGTGCACCCACCGAGGAAAAATACGACCGTCGTAGTCGGTTGTTCATGAGATTGAACTGGAAATCATGTCGGCGGCTATTTGCAAATTAGAATATCCACTCACGAAGTGCAGAGATAGACGAAGTCTCCGGTCCAGTCCCACTGGGCATCTTTTGCATGATGTCAAAAGTCTTTCCTGGAATGGTAGATAGTACATCCTCGAAGCCTTTCCAGCCGACAATAGGGTGCGCAAAGAGTTTCTTGCCGGTCGGACTTTTCCCCTTTCCATCTCGGTCATCCGCATTGGCTTTCTCTGCAGGGTTACTCATGACACCACTCTTTTGCGCGACACACTGGACCAGCCGAACGCTGATTGGCGCATAGCCAGAGTATACGTAGCTGATATCGTTCTCGAGTTCCTCCAGGGCCTCTGGATTGTCGTCGATTAAGAGACGCAAAGATTTGCGTACAGAAGTAAATGGCAGCCTATTCGGTGCATGTGTCGACGTAGGAAGTGGGTTTTGCAGGAGCACGGAAAGAGGTGATGCAGATAAGGAAAGCAAAAGAGGCAACAGATGATACCCATATGCCTTTTGAGAGGAGAAAACTCAGTGAAACAACGGAAACACCAAGCACTAGGCCTTGCCTGAAGAAACTCTTTCTTCACATTCTCCAGTAGGCGAGCCTTGATACCGCCCATGGTTATACTCGCCAAACAAAGAAGCCTGGCGACAATTTGCATATCCGCGCTCTGAGCAATCATCTCCTCAATGATGTTGATCTGCGCTGTGGTCTCATACGAGGCGAGAAGGTCTTTTAAGGCTTAGAATTCGGCGCCATACAGCTTCAATACCAAATCACGTACTTTGCTGGATTTCCAACGACTTATTAAACAGCTCCATACGTGTCTGCGGGACCAACATTTCCGACAAACTGGTGTCTGACGTCTGATATCGAAAGCGGGGACGACACAAGGGGTGAGATTACGCACGAAGTCTCAAAGCCTCATGTTCCGTCTTCAGCCCACCCAGCTTACCAACAAAGTCACGGAGTTGTGCTACCGTCTTCGCTTGTAAGCGGGCCTGCATGGCACATGAGACAATGTGATCCCAGAGATGACTTGCTCACTTTGTAGTCCTCGTCAATTCGATGCGCAACACGATTCAGTCGTTTGCCAACAGAGGAGAAGTTCAGGTCCCTCAATTCTGCGAACAATGGATCCGTCGTCGCGGACAAGAGATGTTTCTTTGTTTTCTCGTTCGTGACCGGCGTTATCGTTGCGGCTGGCTGTGAAGTACTTGCATTCGTCGAATCCGGCGCGGGTGGTGGGTTCAAGAGGCTCAGAGGAAGTTCGACCTGGGCTATGAAGAATTGAGAGGACCGCACAACTGTGGGTATGCAAATGCTTACAGTTGTTGATGCCAATCAACTCGTCGATGAGACCCTGGTACGTCAACTGAGTCAGCAACGGGGTGATCATGTCGACATGTCGGTCCAAGATGATTAGGGAGTCAAATGGCGCGGGAGGATTCAACGAATCAGCCGAGACTACCGGTTGCTCGGGAAGAGGTTTTGTTAGGAGCGTAGCGAGTTTCTGCCTCGAACGTCAGTCCGACGACAAGGGAACTAATCGTCTACGCCATTACCGAAGCGTAATCTCCTTTGCCGATGATGCGAGGAAACCGATTGAATACATGCTGTAGAGTATCCAAGGCCAATGCCGAGTTGTAAATGATGCTCTCATCCCCGTCCTGTGAGAAATGGTCAGAATCAAATACATGCATTCAACACCGAATATACTTGCCACCCATAACTCCTTAAATGCACTGTCGTGCTCAAGCGAAATGACGTCCTCCTCGATGGGTATAAACTGTAGGTTATACGACGAGATGGTTAAATCGCCAAGTACACCCTCTTCCTCCAGTATACGAGAAACAAGGATCGAAGTCCGGGGAACGAGGAATAGCGTGTACCTGTACTTGTGGGATTCCTTGGAGGATCTCTTGATCTGGTCTGAGAGTTGTTGGCAGACATGGCGTACAGAAGCGAACATGACTGACCTGCGATTATTTTCACGTATTTTATGAGAGGTCTGCAAAGATAAACCACATTTGTGGTCGTCGAGGTCAAAGGTCCGGGTTCGAGCCAGAACATTTTGTCTACCCCATGGTTCTATCCATTGATCAGCATCAAGGTGATGCATGTTCCAAGGAAGTCACCTTCAACAGGGAGACCTCGGTAACGAGTCCCAATGGCCCGGCAAGGTTTGGGTCGAGCACGAGCGTCTTTGCACCATTGACCTGGAGCGAATCCGTGAGCGTGATCGGACCACGAGATGTGGAAAGACTTGCAGAGTTGAGGGCATTCACAAAGGCCCTTTTGGCCCCCTCTTTTAGGACCTGTACGTTCAATGCCTGGTCATTGTCACGCTCGACACTCGAGGTAGATTGTATATCTGCAGAGGACGGGACCGAGGTCGCTGCCATTACAGAGTGCTGCGACACAGCCACGAATTACCTCCTTGCCCACGTTCGATATGTAAAGAAACCTCTGCGCGAGCAGTCGCTAGCCGTCTTGCCCTCGAACCACCATGGACTCTGTCCCGCCCACACCAGAATATGATGGAAGACATCCCCTCCTCTCCCTTTTGTCCGCGAGTTTCTGGGTAACTTGTGCGTCTTTTGGGTCGATCCAGTCGACCTCAGTAAGCTAAGCAAGTTTACATAGTGTGGATGCTTTCCTGGATAAAGTCGCTCGTCACCTTTGCGACGATCTCGGTCCCCCGCCTGATCTACTTTGTGCTCTCGTACTCCATGACGTTGACGGTGAGCGTCCCCACGATTGCGCATGGATTCGTGCTGATATGACTCTTCCTAGCTCAACTTTTGGTCCTTTGCGTTCCTTTTCGCCGCATCAGCGGTCGCGTTGAACTACTGGATTCGCTTGCGATATCTCAACACCTACTCACGGCTCAAGGAACCGCCGCTCGTCAAACCCGATGTTAATGCCCTCCATCCAGACGTGAACACGACAGAACAACCACCGGCTTTCCACAATTACCTGGACGAATTCCTGCAAGCCGTGCGCGTGTTCGGGTTTCTTGAAAAGCCGGTCAGTGTCACCTTGTCATGTTCGCTTTTTCTTCTGCTTATCTAACACGTGACAGGTCTTCCACGAGTTGGCTAGGCACCTGCAGACTAGACGACTCATCGCAGGAGACAGCATCTCACTCGATCAAGATCGGAATTTCTATTGTGTCATCGATGGAACCGTTCAAGTATTCGGACGAACTGGCCAGAGATCGCTACAAAATGGTTCTTGGGACGACGAAGACATGAATGGATATCAATTAATAAACGAAGTCGGGAGCGGTGGCACGCTGTCCAGTCTTTTTAGCATCCTCAGTTTGTTTACAGATGAGATCAAGTTGAGCTGGCAGGAGGACGCGCACCAGGCCCCCTCATCGGACCTCTCCATGCAGATGACTCTCCCCCAAAAGCACGCTGGACGAATCAACACGGACGTGTCGCACCTCGACCTCGAGTTTCAGCAATCCTCTCCCACTCCTCTAGCCCGCAACCGGACAACATCAGTCTCGTCGTCGGGATCGACAGCCCACCCAGTGATGTCTGCTCCAGGCGTAACCCATGCTCCTTCGAATGCATCCTCACCTCCACGATCAGATTCCATTCACCAATCCCAGATCCACCATGGTATTGTTGGACGGGCTACCGAAGACAGTACGCTTGCAGTTATCCCAGCTGAAGCATTCCGAAGGGTCACCAAGAAGTTTCCGAAGGCAACAGGTCACATCGTCCAAGGTAAGCATTAGCAATCAAACGTACATACCGAGATAACCCTTTCGCAAAAGTGATTTTGACAAGATTCTCCCGCGTAACTTTCAACGCGGCACACAAATACCTAGGGCTGACGACGGAAGTTCTCCGAACTGAGAAGGCGATCAACGAAATTGCATGTCATCCATTGCCGAGTTCATTCTATGAAGGCGGTGGACTGCATTCTTTGCGCCAGCGCTTTGATGATATTGCGGTTCAGGAATCCGATTCCGAGAGCGATTACTTCAGCCACGAACCGTCTCCGCCCGTATTTTCTGGTAAAGTTAATAGCTGTGCCAGCACTGTCGGCTCGAAAGAGAGGCTCGTAGAAAGTCCTATAGGTCCCACGCCTGCGCGCAGTTTCTCTCTCAGAGCACGCCAGCAAGTCCAAGCGGGTGATCTTCTTACTTCAATCGGTCCCGGGAGTGACGGCTATAGATCTCGCTCTCGTAGTTTCACTATCTTGAGCACACCTCGTGTTGCGACTTCCAAGAACATTTCGTTCATCGCCTGCCTCCCAGGAGAAGAGTTCGACCTCCGCGATGAAGTCATGTCCTGCATTGCTAAATCCATTGGATTGTTACAACCTCCCATTAGCGGAGGAGAGTCCTTTGACGCCTCGCCAGCCCTTCCACCTTTCGATGCATCAAAGTCGCCATCAGGAATGTTTAACTCTCCGTTTGGATCCCTCTCTCTTTTAGATGCTGGGGACGACGTGTCTAGTGCAACCGGGAGCTCCTCGAACGCTACTGGCTACATGAGTGGCTTAGACAATGAAGTGGAAATTCTGTTCTTTCCTGCTGGCTCCACCCTTGTGAAAACAGGCGAACGCAACACAGGTTGGTTGATGTTTCCTGGTAAGTAGACGCCGAAACTCATAGCCAGGATAGGTCTATTCTACGTCATCGAGGGTTTCCTTGACATCCTCCTTCCGACGGAAACACAGTATCCCAGCCCACTAGCATCACAGTCCAAGGTTTCCGGTTCTGATACAGAGTCGATATTTACGCACGATCAACCAAAGTCGGACAATGGTAGACGGGAGACACACAAATTGCTTTTCACCGTAAAACCAGGAGGCATTGCGGGCTATCTCGGTATGCAACATCTCGTGATGTAGACATAAAACTGAAACAGTACCAGCCTCGCTTTGCGATACACCTTCTTATGTCGACATCCAGGCCAAGACCGATACATACGTTGGCTTTTTGCCCGCCAAAGCTCTGGATCGGTTATTAGAGAAGCGACCTATCGTTCAGTTGACCCTCGCAAAGAGATTAATTTCATTGCTCTCTCCGCTTGGTACGCATGTTCGTGATCCACTGTTCGTGATTCTTACTTCGTTCCAGTTTTGCAAATTGATGCCTCACTGGACTGGATGCAAGTCAGTGCCGGTCAGGTTCTTTGGAGGCCACAGG